>RJWM01037085.1:0-17691 GCA_004363535.1 Dasyprocta punctata
AAGACAGGAAAAGTACACGTTAGGAAAACTATATTGCACTTGTGGGGAAAATCATGTATCTTCTCTAAATTTCTTGTAGAATTCAGCTGTGAATCCATCAGGACCTGGGCTTTTCTTTGTTGGTAAGTTTTTAATTATGTTTTCAATTTCATTAACTGATACTAGCTTATTCAGAATTTTTATATCATCTTGATCCAGCTTTGGTTAATTCATATGTTTCTAGGAATCTGTTGATTTCCTTTGTGTTTTTCATCCTATATGCTGAAGATTTTCGAAGTTGAAATTGATGATCTTCTGAATTTCCACAGAATTTGTAGTAATTGCGTGTTTTTCATCCCTTTTTGCATAAATTTGAGTTTTTTCTTTCCTTTTTTTTTTTGATAAGATTGGCTAGGAGTTTGTCAATTTCATTTATTCTTTCAAAGGAACCAAGTCTTCACTTCATTAATTCTTAGCATTGTTTTCTTAGTCTCAATTGTGTCAATTTCTGTTCTGATCTTTATAATTTCCTCCCTTGTATGGACTTTGGGCTTGACCTACTTTTCTTTTCTAGAAGCTCAAGGTGTAGTGTTAAGATTGTTAGTGCTCGTTCTATTTTCCTGATGTGAGAATTCATTGCTATAAATTATCCTTTTAGGATTGTTTTTGTTGCGTCCCACAGGTTCCTGTAAGTTGTATTTGCATTTTGGTTTGATTGTAGATATTGTTTAATTTCTTCTTTAATTTCATTTGTGATCCATTGGTTGTTCAGGAGGGTATTAATTTCCATGTTTTATGGAGTTTTTGCAGTTTCTTTTCTCAGTAATTTCCAATTTCATTGCACTGTCGTCAGATCATATGCATCAGATGATTTCAGTTTCTTTACATTTACTTAAGCGTGTTTTATGGGCTAGTATAACGTCTATTTTAGAGAACATCCCTTGTGCAGCTGAGAAGAATGTGTATTCTGATGTTGAGTGGAACACTCTGTAAACATCTACCAAGTCCATTTGTTCACAAGTTTGGTTCAGTTCTCTGTTATTTCTTTGCTGATTTTTTTTGGTCTGTCGCTTCTCGGCCTTTTGACTAAGATCAAGTGTGATTTTTTTTGGTCTAGTTGATATATCTCTTTGTGAGAATGGAGTATTAAGGTCACCCATTACAATTGTATTATTGCTTATTTGATTTTTCATGTCTATTAATATTTTTCGTGCATAGTTAGGTGCTCCCATATTTGGTGCATATGTATTTATGATTGTTAATCTCTTCCTCTTGAAGTTTTCCCCTAACAAGTATGTAGTGACCTTTATCTCTTTTGAGCATTCTTGGTTTGAAGTTCACATTGTCCTCAAACAGAATAGCTACCTCTGTTTTTTTTTGGGTTTCTATTGCATGGAACATTGTTTTTGGTCTTTTGACTTAAGTCTGTGAATTTCTTTTTGAGTTAAATGTGTTTCTTGTATACGGCATATTGTTGGCTCTTGTTTCTTGATTCATTCCGCCTATGTATTTCTTTTGATTGGTGAATTGAGGCTTTTTACATTGATGGTTATAACTGATACATATTGGCTTATCTCTGTGTATTTCTTTTGATTGGTGAATTGAGGCTTTTTACATTGATGGTTATAACTGATACATATTGGCTTATCTTTGTCATGGTATTTTCCTGCTATTAGTTCCCTGCTTTTCCCCTCTGTTTATTTGCTTACATTGCTTGGTGGTTTCTTTCTCTCGTTCTTTGAATTGTTTTTTATCTCTGTCTAGAATATCTTTCAATACTCTTGGTAGTGTTGATTTGGTGGTCTTGAATTTCTTCAGTTCTGTATCATGGAAGTATCTTATTTCTCCATTAATTACGCATTTTATTTATTTATAATTTTAAAGGGAATCATACAGTAAAAATAAAACAAAACAGCACAGTGAGAACCCAGTATTGGATTTCAAAAACAAAACAGTAGGGAATCCACCATAGTTACTATGTTGCATATCGTTAGCCTCTAAATAGTTGCTCAGACTACAAGCTTTGGGTTTGCAAAGTCAATCAAACAATACAAGCATTAGGTTGTTTCTTTATTTCAGTTATCATCTTAGCCTGTATTCCTCTGAATCAGCTGGTTTTTTAAGGTGGGATGGAGAGTGGGAAATTGGTTTTTACCCTGCCTGCGTGCCAGCTGGCTCATGGAGGGGGTGGGGGTGGGGGTGGTGCCTGGTTTTCTTCCTGGTTCTCCACTGGCATACAGGCTGGACTGTGTGTAGATGATTTTCCTTCCTGGCTCTCCCGGGTCAGGCATGGCCCCTGCTGTTTCCATTAATTTTGAAAGATAGTTTTGTAGCATACATCAGTCTGAGTTGAGAGTTGTTTTCTTTTAGGTCTTGAAATACTTCCCTCCAAGTTCTTCTTGCTTTGAGGTTTTGCATTAAGAAGTCTGTCATGATTCTGATGGTCTTTCATTTATAGGTGATGTTTCTTTTCTCTAGCAGCTTTTAATATTCTGTTCTTGTGCTGAATTTCTGGGCTCTTGATTATTATATGTCTGAGTATAGATTTATTTTGGTTACAGCTAATTAGAGTTCTATATGCCTCACTTGTCTGTGTGTCAGAGTCTTTTCCCATGCTTGGGAAAGTTTATGCTATTACTTCTGCAGATAGGTTTTTTTAGTGTCATTTGTGTTGTCCCCTGCTTTTTCATTGTCAGCAGTTATTCTTACATTATTTTTTTTGTGTCGTCTTGCAACTGTTGAATTATTTCCTGATCTTTTGTTATTTTCAAGAGATCTTTTTTTTCATTATCCTAGCCTCAATCCTGTGTTTAAGGTCTGAAAGTCTGTCTTCAGTTTTGTTCAAGCAGTTTTGCCACTTTTCATTGGAATTTTTAATTTCTTGGATATCTGTTTGAATCTATTTCATGCATTCTATTTCTTTCCTATATTGATCATTCACAGTTTCTATCCTCTTGCTATCATCTTGTATTTTATCTCTACTCTAGATTTGCTGAGCAATTTCTTTATAAATGTTGGCATTTCTTTTTTTTTGTCTGAGAGATTGTTTCTGATCTGATTTATTCTACAGCCTCATGGATTTTTTTCTTTGAATGCTGTAATTTCAGAAATTTCAGATGTTTGTCTTCCAATCTCTTTTATGTCGATGTCTCCTGAAATTGTTTTGGGTCTCCTGAAGGTCTGAGATTGCATTTTGCTCCCTTGTCTTGTCATGTCCTATTTCAAAAAACTTATTTTGTTTTCTGTGATGACCCTTGTGAGTTTTTGTAGTAGGTAGCTATATCACTAGTATCAAGGCCTTTGTAGGAAGTTTGTTCTTCAGGGATGTCTTCTTTGTGTAGAACATTCTTGGTTTGTGTCTGTTGAAAATCCTACCTCCCCAGTCTTGTTTTTTTTTTTTTTTTGGTGGCACTAGGGATCAAACTCACAACCTCGTGCCTGCCAGCCAGACACTTAGCCACTGAGCCAAACTCCCGGCCCTAGTTTTTTGAGGTAGGGTTGCACTATGTAGTTCAGGCCAGCCTTGCACTCATGTTGTAGCCCAGACTGGCCTCAAACTCACAACGCTCCTCCTACCTCAGCCTCCCGAGTGCTGGGATTAAAGGCGTGCGGCACCACGCCTGGCTCTCCTCCCCGATTATTTTAAGAGTGGGATGTTGGTATCTGTTTGGCTCAGTCCCCAGTCCTTTGGTGCAGGTTGTTACCCTAGAGCTTCCCAGTGTTGTTACAGTAGGGAGAACAACCGATTATAAGAGGTACAACATCCTAGCTAAAGTAGTAAAATTAGCAATACAAATACCACAACAGACAGTTTAGAAACTGACAGTCTGTGGTAACTGTTGATATTGTACTTCAGACCATAGGAGTCTATACTTCTACAACAGAACTGATCATGAATTAGGAGTTTGAATGCAAAGTGTTTCCCCTTGGTAGAGTGGTCTTACCCTGTGGTGGGGAAATTTAGGGGGGATAGTGTATAAAACAAAGATAATTGGAAAGGAAGTAGAAGCAAGGCCGGTGGACAAAGGATGGTCATGCAAGGTTTGGGAAACTAGAGAAAGGGTCGAAAAGAAAGGATGAAGGAATATTTGAGGGATTATCTGAGCTCGGCCTCTGGGTTTGGGGGATGGGATTAGTTTTCTGTGACTGTAGTTCTCCCTAACTATTTAGAAAAGAGAGAAAAAAGAAGAAGAAAAGAAAGAAAAAGGAAAGAAAAAAGAAAAAATACAAAAGAGAGGGGGAAAAAAAAAGAAAGAAAGGAAAAAAATGGAGAGAAAGGGCTGGTTACCGAGTGCCCGGTTTATTCCTGTGCTGGTGGCGGAGGGGCAGGCACCTGGCTTCCTCGGGCAGCGCCCTTGCCCTCTGCAAGGTCCTATTTCTTCAAATTAAAGATGGTATAGGGTTCTTTCTTCTTTTTTTTTTTTTTTTTCAGTTTTTATTTTTATTTAGCTCACGTTTGCGTTACATAATGGTTACATTCCTTGTGGAGAGTTAGTACGTTTACAGAACACATTTTAGTTCTTTTTTCTATTCCCTTCTCCTCACTTCCAGCTCCCCTCCATCCTTCTGTTGCTCTCCTCATTTGAACAAAATCAGTCTCCCTGCTTCTTCTTATCTTGTGTTTTGCTCTTTATATTTTGGGTCTCTCATATTCATGAGAGAAACCATGGGGTATTTTAAGGTTTGCATGTGTAATTTATTTCATTTAGCTTTGTGGTCTCACGGTGCATACATTTTTCTGCAGATGACTCGTTTATCCTTTATGGTACAGTAGTATTCCGTTGTGTGTAAATACCGCATTTCCTTTGTCTGTTGAACTGTTGACGGACACAGGCTGCTTCTGTGAAATTTAGTTTCTTCAGACCATTGTTAGTTACCTGTTTGAGAGGTAGATGGCTTATAGATTTAAATATTTATGTATTTTGTTGATTGACTTAAGTGTGGTACTGGTGATTAAACCCTAGGCCTTTGTCCCCAGACCAGCTTTTGTTTATTTTGAGAAAGAGGCTCACTAAGTTGCCCAGGTTGGACTTCACTTGTGAGCTTCCCTCCTCAACCCCCTCCAGAGTGCTGGGGTTAAAGGTGTGAGCTGCTGACTGTCATTTAAATAATTTTTTAAGAAGTATCAAAACACTTCAGAGTTCTTAGTTGAGGTCTACAAGAGAACTTTTCACCAAGTTCTGCTGCCTCTTCTCTCTCAGGTCTCTTCTAGGATCTCACATGAGTCGCGTAAATAATAGGTGAATAATCGCTCTTTCGTGGGAAACTGTCCTAATCATAAAATAGGGCTAAGCAGATTTCCTGAGGCACTTAATCCCAGTTCTCCTCCCATCAGGGTTCCCTTGCACATCAAGTCTTGTGGCTAGTTCGTGTAATCAATCTGCATGTACATCCTTTCCCTTCAGCCTCTGGAAAATGGTGTTGTAAGCCACCTTTTTTGTGAATTGGGACTAGTAGAAAGGAGGCTGCCCGGGAAAATTCACTTAACTGCTTGCCTTACCCATTTACCTCCCTTTTAGATGTGCTCTTTGAGTATTTCTGTCCAAAGAAAGTTCTGGAGTAGGTTTTGAACATTTCTTTTTAAAATCTGTAGAACAGAAATATGCATGTCTGTCTATCCATAGGACGTGTGTGTGTGTGTGTGTGTGTGTATTTTTTCTTCTTTTAGTACATGTTCACAATTCATGCAGTTTACAGTCAGCTTAGGGAGTACATATTACAGCTTTTTTTTTTTCTTTAAATCCCCTTCCTGTTCCCTCCGCCTCCCTATTTTTGTTTCTGTATAGCTATATTCCTATTACAGTCATGAGTAGCTGCAGGACAGATAATTAATACGCTCGTTGCAAATGACTGGGTTTTTTGTAAAAATCTGTCTTAGTAGACACATGGGGCTAATGGTTAATCGGGTTGAAAAGATGTGCTCTGGCGACCCTTCAAAGTACTGTACTAAAAAGTAGAAAGAAAAATCATGTGTAGACCAGATAATAAGGATAAGTAGTATGTGTATAATTTTGGCGTGCTGTTTTATTGGGTCTTCTCATTGAAAACAGTTTTGTTGTATCATTAATTTTTGGTTTTGCATGTAGAAAAATCGAGTGCTTCCTTTAGTGAACATAGTTTTTATGGTTTGTGTCTAGACATTCCCCCAAAAGCTTCATGTGGTCATATAAGGTTTTTTCAGAGGTGAAGTGGCCGAATCTAGTGTGTGCGATGCTGGAATTAAGGGTGTATGATGAGTAAATCACTCCACTGATTAGTTTGGTGTAGTTTTGGCTGGAATTAAGGATGTGAGTGCTACACCCACTCTTGGGCAGGTAGCCTGCATACAATATGAGGAACAGAAAGAGTCTTTTTTTGCTTGCTTGTTCTTGCTGTGATGTGTTGCCACGAACTGTTGCCCCTCTGCCAAGTGCCACCCTGCCTTGGAGCTAGCAGATTATGGACTGAAATCTTTACAAACTCTGAGCTAAATAAACCTTTCCTTCTTCAACTTTGGGTGTTGGGTATTTGGTCGCAGCAATGAGAAAAAAGTAACTGAGACAGTTACTAACCTTCTGTTCGCTATCTTTTCAAAACAATTTTATTGACACATACTTTATCCTTAGGCTGTCTGTAATATATATATTTTGAATACAAACCCTTTATCAGATACTTTATTTGCAAATATTTTCTCTCAGTCTGTGGCTTGTCTTTACATATTTTTAATGATGTCTTTTAAAGTACAAACAACAGTTTTGAGTTTTGTTGAACTCCAGATTTTTTTATTTTTTTAACTTTTAGTAATGGTGTTTTCATTGACAAACTCTGTCTAATCTAATATTATAATATTTACTCCTAAGTTTTCATCTAGAAATTTTTTGTTTTTATTTTTTCTTATGTTCTTACCTCTTAGATTTAGGCCTATGACCCATTTGTAGTTAACTTCATGAAGTTCATCTTTTTTGCATACAGATACCTAGTTGTGTCATTGCCATTTGTTGGAAATACTGTCCATTCCTGTATAGAGTTGGCCTCCTTGTTGATAATCAGTTGATAGCAGATGCATGAATGTATTTCTGGGCTCTGATGTTTGTTTCATTAATCTATGAATCTATCTTTGGTAGTACCGTACAGCGTGACGACTAGGCACGTGTCCATCCCCATCCTCTAATGCTGAGGAGTGGGCTCAGGGCAGTTGCTCTGAACTACATTCCTGGTCCCTTTTTATGTTGAGACAGGTTCTTACTCCGTTGCTTAGGCTGGGTTCGGATTTGGTCCTCCTCCCTCATCCTCCTGGAGTACTGAGATCACATGTGCATCGCAATACATGGCTAATGACTATAGTTTTTCATACCATATTTTAATAACATGACTATCATTGTAAAAATAATGACTCATATTTAATTTTTTAAAAGTTGAAACACTCCAGAGGCTGAGGCAGGAGGATCATTGCGAGTTCGAGACCAACCTGCGCTACAAAGTGAGTTCAAGGCCCGCCTGGACTGCATGCATACTGAGGCCCTGTCTCAAAAGATAGGGCTGAGGATTTAGCTCAGTGGCCTAAGCGCCTGCCTGGCAGGCGTGAGGTTGTGAGTTTGATCGCGGGTACAAAAAAAAAAAAAAAAAAAAAACTTGAAACAATATAGAAAAACAAAAGAAGAAAGCTAAAATCACTGCCTGGGTAGTCATTGTTAGGTGAATGTTCATCTTTACTCCTGTGTTTATGTTACATGAGTACACATACACACCAAGTTTGTACATAAAGATGCATCAGTATTTGCCTATATTCATTGTTCTTGTGTACTTTTTCAGTGAATATACTTATTGTCAGTTTTAAGAGAGAACCAATTATTTTCCCTTCTTTAGGCACTTTTGTAATTCTATTAGTTTTCATTTACAGAAACTTCTAAGACCAAAGATAGACCATTACTAAAAGTTAAAAAAATAAAAAACTCTGGAGTTCAACAAAACTCAAAACTGTTGTTTGTACTTTAAAAGACATCATTAAAAATATGTAAAGACAAGCCACAGACTGAGAGAAAATATTTGCAAATAAAGTATCTGATAAAGGGTTTGTATTCAAAATATATAAGGAAGTCTTACAGACACTCTTTGAGTGAAGAACTTGAATGCCTTTTTCTTCAAAGTATGTTTAAATGGAATTTACTTCTCATGTCATCTTTGGAACGATGACATTAAAACACATTTTAAAATGTGTATTCTATGAATGAATAACAAATGATGCGGGAAACTTTTTAACAATATTAATCTCCAGGATTTTTTGGGGAAAGGAAGTTGGTTTATTTGGATCTCAACACAGTATATAATATAGTCCAAGAACTACCTGTGTGGTCCAACTGGCCTTGAATTAGCCCTGCCTTGCTCCAGTGCTTGGATTACAGGCATGTGTCACCATACCTGCCTCCAAGTTCAGTTTTCATAAATCTGTAGAATATTACATTAACTTTTTGTCAGTTGGTGAAATTATTATGGAGGCAGAAAATATATCTGTGTAGTGATAAGGAATTTTATTTGCAGTAATAGGAGAACTAATCCCTGCTGCAAATTTAGTTTTAAACTAATCCCTGCTGCAAATTTAGTTTTACCTTACTAATAAAGGAATAACAACCTTTGGTCTTCTGAACTTTTCCTGAATTAATCCTGTAACACTTGATGAAACCTTAGATACTTTTTGTGGCCATTGTGGAACTGCAGCTGAACTTTGAAACATTCTCATCCCTGAGTGTGAGTCATATCCCATTATCATTCACATTTTTCTTGTAGCAGGATTTTGTGTGAATGAACATGTTTTAAAATCACATTGAGGGATGCAACAGCTATAAGTGTAGATTATGCTTAATTTTAAAAAGATTGAAATTTAATCTCTTGGCAGTGATTAGGGGAGATGACAAAGTGAGACAGGCTGTATATAGACCACCCGCCATCTCACTGATTTAGTAGAAATTTGGTGTTTGAAAGACGTACTTAAATTATGTGAGAAACTGAGTTCCTTATTGCAGTTATGTAAATGAGGTATTTTTGTATGAGGTTTTAAAATAAGAATTTTTTTTGATATGACAAATTTTGCACAAAGTAAAGTTTCGACAGTGGGTAATGGTATTGGGATCGTGGATTTTGTGTGTGTGTATGTGGAGACAGGGTCTCGCTGTGTGCAGTTCAGGCTGGCTTACATGCACTGTGTAGCTGAGGCTGGCTTCAAACTCACACGAATCCTCCCGCCTCAGCCTTCCAAGTGCTGGGATTACAGGCGTATACCACCACACCGATTGTGGATTTTTCTTTTTTTTTTTTATGGAGAACTTAGAAAATATAAATATATAATATATAATATATAAGAAGATGCTAAAATACAATTTTTACTCCAATCCCAAGTCAGCAAATGCACATTTCTGGAGTTGTAAGAACACTATATAGGCTTGGTAAAAGAAAGCCAGAAAATGCATCGTGTGACATTTAATACCTGTTCCATCTCTTGATATAAAAGTATTCAGAAGATTGGAAATTGGAAAAGAGTTTTTGGCAATTGTCAGTGTTTAAACAGTCATTCATGTGCTATGAATGTCATATATGTACTTCCCCCATCTTTGAGGGAAGGATGGGGAATGCTCTTCCTCAAGTAAATGTAAAGGATGTACGGTGACTACTTGGAGAGCTAAATATGAAAATCCTGCAATTTGGGGGACATAGATTGATGCCTGTTTCATTCATGTCTGGACATTTTAAAGACTGAAAGAGAAACTGGCTTGCTTTTGCAACATAGCAAAACAAGTTTACTGTGTCTTCCCTATGGGTGTTCTGATTTGTTGTTTTTTGATTTTTGTTTTTTTTTTGAGACAGGGCCTTGCTATACACTTTGCAGCCCAGGCTGATCTCAAACTTGCAATGATCCTCCTGCCTCAGCCTCCCAAGTGCTGAGATTACAGGAGCGCACACCATGCCCAGCTCGCTATGGGTTTTAAGACAGCTCTGTCTCCCATGGACCTAGTGAGGCACATGAGTGAGAGCGAGCTTGTAAGAAAGGGCAGGGTGGATGGAGGTGAGCAGGGACGGGATGGAGGTGCTTCTTCCTGCATCGTGGGAATTGGAGTGAGTTTCCATGGAACCCCTGAAAACATTCTTTGACAGAGGCAGTTTTGAACATTATTTTCCAGCCCTAAGAATAGTGCCCTAAGGCGGCTGTGGTGGTGCGAGCCTGTAATCCCAGCACTCGGGAGGCTGAGGCAGGAGGATCATTGCAAGTTTGACATCAGCCTGGGCTACAAAGTGAGCTCAAGGCCAGCCAGAACGGCATAGCGAGACTGTGTCTCAGAAAGACAAAAAAGAAAAGAAAAGAAAAGAAAAAAGAAAAGTGCCCTATACTCTCTATTGACCCAGAGTTAGCAGGATGAAAGGGAGTGAGTAAAAGCACAGTCCTCTCGTACTGCATAGGGTTAAACCGCCATACCAGGCAGAGCTAGAAAAGTGGAGACATAGTAATCTTGAATTAAAACGTGATGATTATATGAAAGACCTATCAATTTGTAAGCTCAGGGTTTTTCACCAGAGTCATGGGTTTGCCTAAATAAAAGTTCAGGGATGTTAACTATTGCAGCAGAATAGCTAAAGGACAGCGGTGGGCAAAAGGTTGTTTTTGGTTACATACCACAAGTTCTTGTTCACTGAAATGGGTACAGTTTTTGTTTTATAAAAGTATAAATGAAAATAAAATTTTTGTGAGACCGTATATTTCATTGTGGGCAAAATGGTGTTTACTTTCGGATGCGCGTATCTGTTGTGGAGTCTGATGAACCCTGAGCACTGACGTGAGGTGAGTAAACTTTCGGCGCGTGCATGTGCATGTGTGCGTGTGTATCGAATGCCTGCTAGGTACGTGCCTACTGCGGAGCTAAGTCCCCAGCCCTTGTTTTCCTTTCTATTTTAAGACAGGCTCAGAGGCTGACCTTGAACTTGTGATCCTCCTGCCTCAGCCTCCTAAGTGGCTGTGATTAGAGGCCTGCAGCACCACACCCAGCTGAGTAAACTAATTTTTGAGATTCATTTTCCTCATCTGCTTTTTAACAAGGGTAAGTAACATCACATATTTTGCAGTGTTTTAGGGAAAAAGTATTACAGTCTGTACAGCCAGCACATGTGGTATATATTCACATCTGTTAATAACTGCTTTCTTCTTAGTTGTAAATATTTTTACTCTCCTTATGTTTTACTTCCTCAAAATGTACTCTGTAAAAATACTAGATACAGGTAGAAGATTTGGTATGAATTCAGGATATATTATGAAGGCTAGAACATTGGTTTTTAGTGTAGACAAAATTTCTGCTTTTGATATGATATGTGAAAAATTTTCAGGAAAAATGAAAAGTAGTTCTACCGATAGTAGAAGGAAGCATGTGAATAGGGGATAAAAGTCAAGACAGGTCCAGGTGAAGAATATTTCATCATTCTTGGAGTAATCCAGAATGGGTATAACGAAAGGAAACATTTTATTATAGAGAATGTTTTGTAAAAACCACTGTTGTTATTGTGTTTACAAATGTAGAATGTTCATCCTAGTTCTTTCCCGCCAAGCTTTTTTAGTCCTTTATTTGATGTTTTAAAAAATTAATTATTCACTTACACTTTGAACCAAAGCTTTCAATTATCTAGGTACTTAGAAGTCTCAAAAACTGATGTATATTATCTTTAATTTCTGAATATGCCCATTGTTTATATCTGCACCTAAGACAATTTATAGAATAGGTACGTTTTGCTTAATTGTAAAAATGGCTTTAAATTAGACAGAACATTATAGTTAAGTCTAGATAGGAAGGAAATTACAGTAAACTTTCTTGTTTTTTTTTTTTTTTTCGGCACCGGGGATTGAATTCACAACCTCGCACCTGCCAGGGCAGGCGCTTAAGCCACTGAGCCAAACTCCCGGCCCTGGTTTTTTGAGGCAGGGTCACACTATGTAGCTCAGGCCGGCCTTACGGTCACACTATGTAGCTCAGGCTGGCCTTGCGCTTGCGTTGTAGCCCAGGCCGGCGTCGAACTCACAACGCTCCTCCTACCTCAGCCTCCCGACTTTCTTGTTTTCTTATAGTATTGGAAATTGAAACCAGGACCTGGCAAAATACTCTTTGTAATTCATTCAAGTGTCCTTGGTTACAAGTAGCAGAAACTGAATAATTGGGATGGACAGATAATTTATTCAGATGATTTTAGGAAGCTCACAGAATTAGGGGAAAAATTAGGAATTTAGGTTCTCAAAATAGACAGTTGCCAAAGGGGACTGATTGAACAGCAAGAAACTATAGGCTAGGTTATGTTTCAGTAGCAGCTTAGGGTGCTGGGATCCCTGATCTCTGTTTGTGCCACTATGAATCGTTTTCCAGGTTTCACTGGTCTTTAGATCGTTGTATCAAGATAGAAAGGCTGGGGGAGGGGGCAGGTGTAGTGTTTGTTATCTAACCTCTTCTCAGAATTAGACTTTTCTGTATCCATTGTCTTCTTAACATCTTGAGTTTGAGGGCTTGTATAGACTTCTTAAATTTTATGTATCCCAAACTGAACTTCTCTACTTTAATAAGTCCCCATACTTGCATCTTCCCATACAGGTGCATTTTTTCATACAGTATTCCATAATCTGGATTTTAAGAATGTGTCTTCATACAGTCAGGTTATACACACTTGGTGTGTGTACTACATGGGTTAATATTGACTACTTTATATTGTACCTCATCGTAAGGGGTGTGTCTGTTGTATTTTGATGATACTTTTTGATTTTTCTGTTCATCTGAATCTGGCAGGTCTCTTCATTGTTAAAGGCTTCTGTGATACTACTTGCATGCTGTGTCCAAGTTTTGCAACACTTTTCACTTAATAGTTTAGTGCTGAGAAGGCAGACATTCTAAAAATGGCTGGTAGTGTATATCTGCATAGGAGCTATCAATCATTATCAAGAACTTATAGAACAAAAACTTCAGTGTTCATTTCAGTGTTTTAATACAGTAAAGATAAGCAAATAACTCATTATAAATGTCAAATCTTGAAAAACTGATTTAAAGCTGGGTGTGATGGTGCACACCTTTAATCCCAGCACTCAAGTGGCTGAGGCAGGAGGATTGTTGTGAGTTGGAGACCAGCCTGGGCTACAAAGTGAGTTCAAGGCCAGCTTGAACTGCATAGTGAGACCCTGTCTCAAAAAATAGGGCTGGGAATTTAGCTCAGTGGTGTAAGCGCCTGCCTGGCAGGTGCAAGGTTGTGAGTTCAATCCCCAGTATCAAAACAAAAACAAACAAACAAACAAACAACCACAACAAAAAAAACCCCAACAAAACCAGAAAAACTGATTTAATCAACATTAACAGTCATTCCCTAATTTGGAATGTAAAAGCAGCTGCTGATGGTAGTAAATAAATTTAACTGTCTTGTTTTTTAAATGTACAGGATGATAATGTTTGAGAAAAAGGCACATTAGGAAGGAGGTTGGAAGTACTAAAATAAATTTTTATTGGCACCTTTAAAATATTCTCCCATTAATTTGAGGATGTAAAATACACTTCACAAGTGACTGAAAATTTGTCTTGAAACAGCATGAATTTCTATAGATACAAATGAAAGTTGGAAACTATATAGTTGATATCTGTAACATATAAGTACTCCTACTTGTGTATTTTTACTCTTTTATATATACTCCTACAAGAAGGAAACTTAACAGTGTACCAACTTTCATAAGGTACTAGTCAATGGGCACAACATCATAAGGTCAAAAATCATTATCTTACTAGTTTGTGGTTTCAGAATTTACTTTGAAGTTTTATCATTTTTATTTTCCTTATCTTTTCTAGGCTGAAATACCTAGGCAAAAACTTAATAAAATGAAACTCTGTAGCATATAGCACATTCATCCTGCTTGTGGGTGATCAGCTGTTCAAAATCATCTACGCTACAGCGTTAAGAGTATATGAAGTAAAGGTAGCGCGTTCTTAGTTTCTTCCCTGCATAACTTGGATAAGTTTTATTTGTTGACTTGGTTTCTATTTTTGTGTTTATATTAACCTTTTTAGAATAATAATTACTGTTTTTTTCTTTTTTTGTACCGGGGGTCAAACTGCACGTGCCAGGCAGGTGTTACGCTGCTGAGATATATCCCTGGCTAGAATAAAAACTACTTTGATGTAGCACAAAATAATATGTATGCATGTTGACAGTGATTGCAGGAAATGATTGACCCTTCTTACATAAAAGATCATGTGAAGTAATATATACACAATTGTATGCCAAAATCTGGAAATTCTGTATGTTTATCACTTGATTATCACTACAGAAACTTGTAAAGGTTAAGAAAAATTCTGTTAAAGAATTCCCAGCCCTTTTGAGAAAGTAAATGAGCCTCTGTGATACTGTATTATTGTTTTATCTGTTGAGTCCATTGGATACTGTCTTAGTTACTTTTCACTCATTGCTGAGACAAAATACCTGACACCCAAAATTAGGGAAGGAAGGTTTATTTCTTACAGTTTCTCAGGAGTTTCAGTCCATACTCAATGTGGCTCCAAGGCAGCATGGCATGGCGGGGCCACCATTCATGGTGGCTGCCAAAACAGCAAGGCGCACTGGCAAGAGAGGGTGAAAGCGAAAGAGAGGAAGACCCGCCTCCTTTACACTGTATCTCAGCTGCACCCCTGGGTGGGTGTAGCATTCACATCACCAATCCCAGCGCTGGACAACAAACCAATCACAACTGCCAGACTCAGCCCCATCAAAAGTATATGAGGACTTGGGGGTACATAGTATCACCCAATACATTGCACCCCTGGACCCCCAAGGACTCATGTACATCCTTAATAGAAAAGACATTTAGTCCCTCTCCAAGACTTGCCAAAGTCCTAACAGTTTCAGTACTGTTGAAAAGTCCAAGTCGCAAATCTCCTCCGAGATCTATGGCAAACTCTTTAAATGTAACCCCTTGTACAAATGAAAATGAGGTTAAACACTTCCAACATATAAAGGCACAAGATAAACATTACCATTCCAAAAATTACAAATGGGAATACAAAGCATTGGAACCAAAGCAAGCCCAAAATCCAGCAGGGTGAACATTAAGTCCTGGAGTTCTCTGCTCAGCATCTGAAGAAATCTGGTTGCAAACTCCAAAAGGCTTGAGTGATTCCACCCCCACAGCACTTTCAGGGGTCTTAACTTCCATAGCTTTCCTTGGATGATCCATGTTCCTCGACTTCACCCTTACATCTTTACACATTGCTCTCTGCAGGCAAGAAGGAAGCTGCCTTAGCCTTTTCTTGTACTTAAAACCAGTGCCATGTGGATGCTGCCAAGGTCCGCTGCCAGCTGGAGCAGTAACCAGACTTTCCTCTCTCTTGACTGTAGGGATTGACTGCCTGCATCGCTGAGCTCTCTGAACCTGATTGTGAGGAACAGCTTCTCTGTGCTGCCACCATTCTGGAATCTGGTGTGGCCACCTCCATTTTGGGTCCTGGTGCAGCCACGACCCTTTTGAAACCTCCTGTGGCCTCTGTCACCACTCCGGGACATGGCACTCTGTGGTTTTTTCCTCTGAGCAAACTCACTTTTGAAGGCCTGAGGCTGCAAAGGGTGGAGGCCCACTGCTTCTCGGGATGCCCCCAGGCCATCTTTTTTATTCCTTTGTTCCTTCTCAGCAATCAAGGTCTCAACTCGATCTTTACAGTCCACAGCTTCCTGGCCAAACTCACAAGGTTTTAAATCATCATGCCAGCCAGGCTCCTTGCTCTTTATTCGCAACATAAGTCTGACTAAAAGCCCCCAACAACAGCCAGGCCACTGTTTCAACATTAGTCTGCCTTGTAATTTCTCTCTCTAGGCTAATGAGTCCTTTGCTTTTAGTATCAGTCTCAGGCAAAGTCTGGGCACAGGCAGAATGCAGGCAAACTTTCTGCCAAGCTGTAACACACATCGTTTGGAGTCCAACAACCAATGCAGTCCTTCCCAGCAGAAACCTCCCATGCCTGGTCTTTACCAGCAGGCTTCCTGTCAGCCTTCTGGTCTCCTGAGCTCTGACCAGAATCTCCCACACAGAACAACCTAAGCTGTTCCAGCTCTGTGCATTCAGGCAACATTTCTGAACCTTTCCAAACTCTTCCCACAAGAGTCTGGTCTTTACCGGCAGGCTTTCTATCAGCCTTCTGGTCTTCTGAGCTCTGACCAGAATCTCCCATACAGAACAGCCTAGTTTGTTGCAACTCTATGTGTGTAGGCGACATCTCCGAACCTTTCCAAACTCTTCCCACAAGCCATTTCCAAAGGCTCTCGAACCACATAGTCAGGAATAGTCACAGCAATGACCCTACTCTCCGGTACCAAATTCTGTGTTAGATACTTTTCACTTGTTGCCGAGACAAAATACCTGACGTCCAAAATTAGAAAAGGAAAGGTTTATTTCTTACTGTTTCTTAGGAGTTTCAGTCCATACTCACTTGGCTCCAAGGCAGCATAGTGTGGTGGGGCCACCATCCATGGTGTCCGCCAAAACAGCAAGGCACACTGGCAAGAGACAGAGAGAGGGCAGAAGTTAAAGAGAGGAAGACAGGCCTCCTTTACACTGTATCTCAACTCCACCCCTGGGTGGGTGCAGCACTCACATCACCAATCCCAGCGCCAGACAACAAACCAATCACAAGTGCCAGACTCAGCCCCATCAAAAGTATATGAGGACTTGGGGGTACATAGTATCACCCAGTACAGATACCATGTGAGTACTAGTGAACACTGGAGTAGACCTGTAAGTCTTGTAGGACAGTTTTTAAAAACAGTAGATGGAGGAAAAAACCATTTCATCGCAGGACATTTAGCACATTGGACTATGTGCTGTAAAGATTTAGTACATAAATTCTGTGAGCATTGAAGAATAATTTTTAGAATAGTACATAATCTTTTTCAGTGTTTCTCTCCTTATTTGATATGCACCATCAGACATGAATAGTCAAAATTTGGAAGGTTAGCTTAGCAGGCAGAAATAAAAGAAAGACATAAAATCAAGGCCCAGGCATGTACTGAAAACGAGAGTAATTGTTGGAAATAGTATGGTTTTTAAAAAAGTTTTTCAGTAGTACTGAAAAAACTTGCCTGTTCTGTCAAATCCTAAATGTTGCCTTAGTCTCAGTTTAAAACAAAGCCTTTTTCTTAAGTACTTTCATTTTATTTTATTATGTACTCCTTTGTTAATAGATGCATGGTATTTAAAATGTCTCCTATAGAGGAGCCAATACAGTATTCTCCTTTTCCAGTTTAGTGGATATGCTAACACAAAACTTGAAAAAAGTTATTTAACTTAATTTGAAGCATACGAAAAATGTCTTTGGAAGTTGTTAGTGGCAGTGGTGTTTTTTAAATACACAAGGCAAACTTAAAAGTCATCACTTCTTTAGCTGTCTCTGACACTCTCTTCTGGACATAATTATTCTCCCATCTGTTTCTCTGTAGCAGTTTAACCACCAAGCCCTATTATAGCATTTTATGTAGTTATACTGTATTGTATAATTTGTTTGCACATCATCTCTTAGACTGTGAGCCTCTCGAGGGTAGGTCTTGTTTTACTCAGCATTTTGTACTTTGCCTTAAGTTTCAGTCTGGTCTCTTGAAGGTCCTTTACTGATCTTCGTTGAAGTTTGAGCATGTTTTAGATTCTGTGTAAAAAAGCATTTTAAGTAGTCTTCTAACAATCTGTTATTTTGA
>RJWM01037086.1:0-17564 GCA_004363535.1 Dasyprocta punctata
CTCTACACCCCAGGACATAGAGCTGCTGAGTTACTTAATTAAGCTGCTAGACTTCTCAAGTTGAAACAATGTATAAACCAAAACAAGATGCAAATTAAAGCAGTGCTGAAATTTTACCTCACCCCAGAAAGAATGGCTATTATGAAGAAATCAACCTAATGTGGGAGGGTATGTGGGGAAAAAGGAATCCTTCTCCATGACTGGTGGGAGTGCAGAGTGGTGCAACCACTGTGGAAATCAGTGTTGAGATTCTTCAAAAAACTAGGATTGGAGGTCCCATTTGACCCAGCTATCCCCCTTCTGAGTATCTTCCCAGAAGAATAAAAAACCTCATACCACAGTGATATATGTGTGCCCATGTTTACTGCAGCACAATTTGTAGTAGCTAGATCTTGGAAACAACCTAAATGCCCATCAACTGAGGAATGAACAAAAAAGATGTGATATTTTTACACAATGGAGTACTACTCGGCCACAAAGAATGATAAACTGCTGGGGATATAGCTCAGTGGCATAAGCGCTTGCCTGGCAGGTGCAAGGTTGTAAGTTCAATCCCTGGTACAAAAAAAAAAAAAAAAAACGAATGATAAACTGGAACCAGCACCATGTGCAGGCCACTGCCAGCAGGGGAATAGCCAGACCCAAGCCTTTCCCCATGAGTCAGCGCCATTTGCGGACTGCAGGGGCACAGAACAAGGATTCACCAGGAAGCAAGTCCTCCCCATGAGCCAGCATGTGTGGGTTGCTGGAGGTGGGAAACAGCCAGACCCAAGCCTTTCTCCATGAGTCAACACCATTTGAAGACTGCAGGATGCCGCGTCCTTCTCTGGCCATGTTGTGTGACAGGATCCAAATATGGAAGAAGATAGATCTTCAAAGATGACGTCTTCTAGGAAAAGGACACAGCATAAAAACTGACTTTGTGGGAATGGGTTTATGCTTCTTGGGAGCTACTGTGCTAACCTGTGCTCTGACCCAGTTCAGAGAATTGTTTTTCTTTCTTTCCCATGTACAGTATCAGTAAACAAAGTACAGAAACTCCCTGACTTTCCGCTCCCATTTACAAAAACTTATAATAAGAAGAACAAAGGATAGTTAACAAAGATAGATTTCATATCAAATATGTTTTTCTACAATTTATGGTGTAATGGTCTGACACTGAACCAGACCAACAAATCCAAGGCCAAATCAGAAGTTTGGGAGCCTTTGATGATGATAGCAATGAACACCCGGCTGGGACGGCCTGGGATCCGCCACTCAGGGAGGTTCAGAACAGTGTCGAGCCTTTGCAGTGAGCAGAGTTTGAAGCAAGGGGCACAACGTGGTTGGAATAGTTTGTCTCTCAGTGGTAGTCATGCATGGAAAAGTCTTATCTCTACCCTTTGCTTTGCTAGAGTTTGTGTCGGCTTGTTGGGTGAGGTTATTTCACGGGGAGGCTGACATGTTGTCATGTGTTGTCTTTTAGAAGAGACAGGAGACAACGCATCCTGGCAGACAGTCGGTTGACATCAGCACTTTGAGAACATCGCAGGAGGTTAGGGGGGCTGAGTCACAGGTGAACATAGTCTTATGTTTTACAGGCTTTTAGCTGGCCTACCACGATGGAGTGTTTAGAACGATCTGACCCTCCATAGTACATTAGACCTCCCCAAACCAAGATTGATGTTCTAAAACAATTGTTAAGATTTTGTCCCACAGGTAAACAGGGAAACTTGATTCAACAAACCAAAAACTAATCAATAATCTATTCATAGAACTAGTAGCCAAAACATGCTTCAAGGTCATTAACTAAGTATAATCTTTCTGCCTATACTGACGAATCATGTAACCACATCTGTTGACCTCATTCTTTTTATCTAAACTTTCCACCCCTGCCAAAAAAGAAAATATTAAGTGTTCTGTTAGAGCTTACAATAAGCGAGGCAGATTTACCCAGTCTCTGAGCTGTTCATGTGTCTGTTCTCCATGCGCCGATGTTCAAGTCTACCTTCAGGGACTCTGTAGACCTAGCCTGACTGGACCGTGGCAGCAGGAGGAAAAAACAAGGATTCACCAGGAAGCAAGCCCTCCCTGCAAATCAGCGTCATGTGCAGGCTGTCCGCAGCATGGGGTTAGCCGGATCTCAGCCTCTTCCAGTGCACAGCCTGCCAAAAAAGAAAAGCCAATCTCCCCTTTCCCCCACCCCGTAAGTAACTGGCTGACCTAGAGAAACGCAGGCTGTGATCATAGCTATTAAGGAGGTGAAATGGAATTCTATGCTTGTGGTGTTTTGTTGTTTAATCGACCTTGCAGGTCTAAGGCCAGCGGTCTGATCATCTGTTCAAAGGATGGCGGTATGTAGTGTGGCATCTAGGGGGGTGGTAGCCATTGTCGATTCCCTATTGCTTTGTTTTGAAGTCCTGCATCATTTTTATTGTTTTATTGGGTTGGGTTTTGTTTTGTTTTGTTTGATTTTATTATATCTGATGGCATGAGAAGCTATTTCAAAGATAGCAAGATATATTATGGTAGCCATTTTGGATTTACTATTGTCTTGTTTCTTAAGTCCTTATTGCATTCATTGTTTTGTTTTTATTGGTTCTATTCTGTTCTGTTCTGTTTGATTTTTACTGTGTCTGAATGTACCTGCAGCTATTTTGAAGACAACAAGAGGCATTATGGTAACTATTAATGATTTTGTATTGTTTTGAAGTCCTGTATTACTTACACTGGTTTATTTTGATTGGTTTTATTCTGTTTTATTTTCCTTGGTTTTATCCTCTTTAAATTAAAAATTAAAAA
Organism: Dasyprocta punctata; assembly: GCA_004363535.1. NCBI lineage: Eukaryota > Metazoa > Chordata > Mammalia > Rodentia > Dasyproctidae > Dasyprocta > Dasyprocta punctata. The sequence goes on from RJWM01037086.1 coordinate 2,782, forward strand.
AAGAATGATAAACTGGAGACTTTCATAGATAAATGAATGCAACCTTGGACCATACTCATAAGTGAAATAAATCAGACAAGCATGTGTAAACATCATATTATCTCTCTAGTGTGAGACACTGAAGCAACATGTGTATATATATATATGTATATATATATATATATATATATATATATATATAAAATAGTTAAGATAGTTATACTATTGATTTCTCTGTGTTCAATGAAGAGAAAGATTTGTGCGGGTATTGTTTAGAAAATTGAATGCAGATGTCTTGTGCTCTGGGTGAATGATTTGGAGATGACAGTGTGCAAAGTACATACCATTGTTGTCCCTGATTGACATGTTTTGAAATTTTGTTTTATTTTCTTATTCTTTTTTTTCTCTTCAAAATAAAATGGATTTGAAAAAAAAAATAAAATGTTATGAGTTTGTCCAGAAAGGAAATTCCTTTCAGGACATTTAAAGATGCAAACTGCAAATATAGAGCAGAGGAGATCTTGATTGTTGAGAAGGAACCAGAGATTAGAAAAGATAACCTGAGGGTATCACAGGAAGCAGCATGACTCTCCCCTTTGCAGCCTCAAAATTGCAAAAGTGAAAGACTTTGCTTTGAGAAGAAAGCCCCAGAGAATGATATTCCAGAATGGTGACAACCTAGACAATTTTTTCCTCAGAATTAGATTCAGAATGCTCTGTGATCCAGGCACTCAACCCCTCCAGCCAAGAGAGAGGGAAGCCGGGCTACTGTTCCAACTGGTAGCAGACCTTGGCATCATCCATGTGGCACTGGTTTCATGTGCATGAAGAATGCAAGAGTTGTGTGGTCAGGAAGGCTTCCACTCAGATTTCAGAAGAAGGCCTGGGAGACCAGGCAGTGTGCCCCTGTGAGGGCTGTGTGAAGCTGTGAGTGTGAAAGCAAAGGTGCAGTGGAAACCACAGAAGTTTGGAGAAGCCAGAAGTGTGGATCATCTAAGGAAAAACTGCAAGAAGGGAGCACAGTGGGCCCAGGAGAGAAACCATGGGAGCTATAACCACCAGAAGTGCCATAGTGGTGGGGCCACCCAAGCTCTTTGGAATTCACATCTTGACACAGATTGCCTCAGATGCTGCACATGGAACTATAGGATTTAATGTTTGCCCTGCTGGATTTTGGACTTTCTTTGGTCCCGTTCCTTTGTATCTTTGTTTGTAACTTTTAGAGATGTTTATCTTGTGCCATTGATTTTGGAAGTGTTTAACTTTCTTTTAATTTGTACAAAGTCTTTCAGCTAAGAATTTGCCTTAAATCTCAGAGGAGACTTGGGACTTGGACTTTTCAGCAATGCTGAAACTGATAGGCTTCTGGTAACTCTTGGAGATGAACTAAACGCCTTTTGCACAAAAGAATGTGCATAAGTCTTAGGGAGCCAGAGGCAGCATGTTTTGCTGCAGCAAGGATAAAAGTAACTAAGATAATCTTATTAAAAAGCTTTTGCAAGACAAAATAAATCACCAACAGAATGACAAGACAACCCACACTGTGGGAAAAATCTTTGGCCAGGTCAGACAAAGGACTAATAAGAAAGAACTCAAAAAATCAGACCCCAAAATTTAAAGACCCAGTCTAAAAATGGGCATCTGAAATAGACACTTCTCAGATGAAGATGTAAAGATGGCAAATAAATATATGAAAAATGTTCAGTATCACTGGTCATTAGAGAGATTCAAAATAAACATTGCTGAAAGTGCATCTCTTTCTGATACTCACTGGTAAGAATGACTGTTATCAAGAAATCAACCAATAATAAATGCTGGTGGGGCTGTGGGGAAAAGAACATTTCTGTGCTGTTTCTGGGAGTGTAGACTTGTGCAACCACTGTGGAAATCAGTGTGGAGATTCCTAAAAAAACTACAACTACAGGTTCCATTTGACTCAGCTATTCCCCTTCTTGACATTTTCCCAAAAGAATTAAAAAGCATTATACCACAGTGATACATAAACACTGAGGTTTATAGTGGCACAGTTTGTAATAGCTAAATCTTGAAAACAGTCCAGATGTCCATTAACAAATGAATGGATAAAAAAAGATGTGGTTTTTAAAATTTTTATGCAGTGCTCTGCCATAAAGACATTTCTATCTGAATGAATGCACCTTGACACCATCCTCTTAAGTGAAATAAATTGAACACACGTTTAAATATTCCATTGTTTCTGTGGTGTAAGAAACTAAAAGTGTAAATAAGGAACAAAATGTAGAATAGATATTGGGAAATGGGAAGAAAATGTTCAAATGAGGAGGGGAACAAGGGAGTAAGGAGAAGAAAAGGGAAAGAAGGGACAAGATAAAGAAAAATACAGCCAGATGTGGTGGCACACGCCAGCACTCAGGAGGCTGAGGCAGGAGCATCCTTACATGTTCTAGGCCAGCCTGGGCTACAAAGTAAGCTCAAGGCCAGCCTGAACTGCATAGTGAGACCCTGTCTCATAAAAGACAAGAAATAAAAAAAAAAATTTTTTAAAAAAAGGACAGGAGGAAAAATGGAAAGAAATCTTTTCTAAATGAGGAAGGGAAGAGGGATTGAAGGAAGGGGAGGGGAATGAAAAAAATAGATGCAAGGTATATCATGTACAGGTACAAATTCCCTATGATAAATATTATCATTCTGTGTATCTAAAATGTACCAATAAGCCGGGCGTGGTGGCGCACGCCTTTAATCCCAGCACTCAGGAGGCTGAGGTAGGTGGAGCGTTGTGAGTTCGAGGCCGGCTTGGGCTACAACGCAAGCACAAGGCTGGCCTGAGTTATATAGTGCGACCCTGCCTCAAAAAACCAGGGCCGGGAGTTTGGCTCAGTGCCTTAAGCGCCTGCCCTGGCAGGCGTGAGGTTGTGAGTTCAATCCCCGGTGCCGCAAAAAAATAAAATAAAATAAAATAAAATAAAATAAAATAAACCAATAAAATACCCTCCCAAAAAAAAAACCCCAAAAAGCTTCAATCCATTATCACTCTTCAAGTCCATCTGTCTTCAAAAGGAAGTAAGTGGCTTAAAAGTCAACTTCATAGGGCAGAGAACCCTTGCATCATGAAGACTTCGAGGAGCTCATATGTATGTTTCTTTCAGGGAATTCAATTGCTCCTTGATTTTTGTTTGTTTTTTGTTTTTTGAGACAGGATCTCACTTGTAGTTCAGGCTGGCCTTGAACTCTCTGTGTAGGCAAGGCTGACCTCACACTTGGGGCGATCCTCCTGCCTCAACCTCCTGAATGCTGGGATTACAGGTGTGTGCCACCATGACTGGCTGCTTCTTGTTGTATAACATTTTATTTTAAAAAATTTTGTGCATGTGTGTGGTGCTAGGCAAGTACCCTACCCCCGGTGACATCCCCAGACCTTGCTTCATATTTTGATGGGAAACATTTAGTAAGAAACGAAAGTTTCCCTGTAAGTGTCATTAACTTAAAGGTTGTAAAAAATAAATAAATAAATACAAAACAAAAGTTGTAAAGGCATTGCACCAATTGGAATAATTTTGACCAAAGTTCATGAAAAACTTAGCAGAAGTTTAAACAAATTGGAACGCATTTGTCTCCTACTACAAGAAATCTAGAAGTATGCCACTGCTAGCTATTGCATCAATGGCTTGATGATATCAGAGCTAGGTATGAGATGGCAGCTTCCTCTCCAAACATCACAGCACTGCTTCAGGTGGGGGAGGGGGACAGAAAAAAAAACACATGGGTTTCTTGAGAGAGGTATGCTTTTTATTTTGGAAAGATGGTCCTTCCTATGTAGTTCCACCTATATCTCATAGGCCACCCATAGGTTCAAAGAAAGGTAAGAAATTGAGTGTTTTATCTGCTATTGTTAATAATGCAGAAAGACAATAAAGAGGTGAGAAAGAGGTCACCGGGCTAACCTGCAGTACCTACTATGTACTATGAGCCTTGACTCCTTGAACACTGTGACATTCTACATTCCCTGAAACTGGTAATAATTTAGAATTCTGAAGTCATCACATATTTTTTTTCTGATTGTGGAGCCCTAAGTTCCTAAGGAAGTAGGAGGAATTTCAACCATGATGTTGCTATAGGTTTCTTCTTTAAAGTTACTTCTTTAAAGGGCTTCTCTTATTTCAGAGGGTCCTGACAATGGAGGGTGGAGGGGAAAGAGAAGAGAGAGAAGAGAAGGGAAAGGAGGGGAGGGAAAGGGAAGGGAGCAGAATGGAACAGAACAGGACAGAACTGTGGACTGACCCCTGGGCTTTCTCGCTGAGCTACATTGCTAACCTTTTATTTTTTGAGAGTGGTTCTTAATAAATTGCTCCGGTTGGGCTTGAATTTGTTATCTTTCTGCCTCAACCTCCCAGAGTGCTGAGATTACAGGTTTGGGCCACCATGCCTGGTTGAGGATTTTGTAGAATAGAAAACAACCAAGAGGACAGCATTTTCCCCATCTATTCTGCAAGTACCAGTTAGGTCTGATAAATATCCTTGCTGGTCAGTTCTTTCAATAACTGTAAGGTTCTGCACCCTACTCTCTCACCGTGCCTTCTTTGCCCCTGATAATTGAGCTCTCCATATTCTAAGAACCTTGGCGTCAGCACTAAAATCACAGTACCTATATCAGCTGGAGAATCTACCACTGCATCCTTCGCCAAAGAGAACTACAATACTTTTCAATGATTTTGTCTTTCCCTTCACTTGTGTATGTCCTGCTGAAGGGAATGTGCCTGGCAATCAGGAGACAGTGACAGGCGAGTAGAAGGTTTTCCATTGTTGGGGACCACAATTTCACAAAGGCTAATTTTGCATACTTCCCTATGGGATAAATGGTGGTTTGGGATTATGGTATTACCCTTTTGAGGCTTCCCATTAACTGTTTTGGAATTGACCATCGTCTCCCACTTTAAAACTAAACTAAGACTACTAAGATGAAAAAGAACACTCCAGGGCAAGATCCTTCTTAGCATAAAATCATCTCCGCCCTCTTGAGTCATCCCAGGGATTATACATTGCCTGCTGAGTCATCAGCCTCCGAGTCTTCCACCCACCTTGAACCTTCTGCTAGCCCTCCTACATTGCACACACCCAATAAATAGTGGCTGGTTTGGAGCATCTGGGTCTCTGCCCTCCCAGCCCCCCATCATGCATTACTAAACTTGTCTCTGTTTCTTATTTCATCCTTTTGTTGTACCCCTCATACAGGCAGTTAGGGTTCTTGGCCAGGTCCCTGATAGTCTGTGAAAGGTTCACTCCAACATTCTCACTAGAAAAGCTATTAGAACCGTGGCTGGCTGTTTAAACTAGCATGTTGAAATATATGTATATCTCAGCTATATATACTTTTTTGTGCATTATCCATATTTTTGTCACCATGAGTTTGCAAAGTATAAATTCTCCTGTTAAGGAAGTAGCAAGCTACAAATTGACACTTAATGTAACCTTTTTTTCCCTGATATTAGCCAGTGGGAGAATCAATAATTATCTGCATCCCATTCCCTTTACGTGTTTAATAGAGTGAAGATTATCTGCTTTTTAAATTAACTTATTTGTGATATCTAGAACTATGATTTGTGCAAAAATTTAGTGATGAAAGTCCTGGCTTTTGTTGTAATCAACAGAACTTCTCAGGAGATTTTCACACTGCAGAGAAGTAGTGCCATTACCAGTTAATCCTTGCCAGGAGTGATAGAAAGCTGTATCTTCATTGAATGTAACTGGGTGTAAGGAGTTTTTCCCCTTTTTTTTTCTTTTGTATTGGAAGATTTTTCACTCTGGTGACTACTCTGGTACACTCTTGTGTTCTCTAATCTTGTCCATCTACTTTTTTTTTTTTTACCAGGAATCGAACTCAGGACCTTGAGCTTGCCAGGAAGGCACTTGTGCTGCTGAGCTACAACCCTGGCTCCTACTTTTCCTTATTGAAAGCTACGATATGTTGAAAAAGGATATAGAAGAGAGTGTCAGGGAATGGAAAGAGTGGGGCCTGGTGGCTCACATCTGTAAGTTCAGCTCCCTGCGATTGGGAGGCTGAGGCAGGAGGACTGCCCTGAGATGGAGACCAGCTGGGTCTCCACAGTGAGTTCAAGGCAGCTTGAGATACACGGCAAGACCTTGTCTCAAAAAACAAAAAAGGAACTAGGATGGGGGAAAGGAGAAAGGAAGCCAGGGAAAAGGTAGAGAAAATGCAAGTTAGTTATATTGTTAGTGTCTTAGTTCATAGAAAAGGAAGGTTTGTGCTAGTATCAGTTGGAGAATTTTTTAAGCCCATATCTTGTACTCTAACTACTTTAAAGATAACAATATACAATGTATTGACTTTTGTTATTCTCCTATTATCTTGTTACAAAATTTTGTTTTGCCTTTTTTCTACAAAATTTAAAAAAATTACAGCAAAAACAAAACAGGAAAGATATTGCTTGTTCTTGGGTAAGAAGAAACAATAGAGTTCAAATGGTCATAATGCCAAAACTGTTACACAGATTTAAGGCCTCCAATTTCCAGATTCAAGTTCAACCCCAGTATCTTCACCAAAATGTTTCCATTCCTTCTAGTCCTCCAACTTCACCAGGATCTGCAGGCTCATGAAACGAAGCCAGGCACCCCTAGCTTTTTAGTAAAGTGTTCCTCTCCATTTATTAGTCTAGCAGGGTGTTGGGATCCCCAAGAACAGAACATTTTATACTTTTTGAGGCTCTGTCTTCTGCCACAGCCACTGGCACTCCAGAGAATTTTCTCTTCTTCACAGGCATTTTCCGCCCTCCCCGGTAGGATAGGAGGGTGGGCAGGGGAGTCAGGGAAGGGGGTTGCAGTCCGCTGGAGGTCCCTCAGTTCTGGACCGCAGTTCCCAGAGACAGCAGCAAGCTGAGGAGCAGAGCAGCCAGCCCTGGGCGGGCACAGCCGCTGCCCACCCCCCGCCATCTCATCTCTCTCTGCCTGAGACAGAGGTAGCTCCCGGCCTCTGCACGCTACCGCGCCATCTCACCAGAGAAGATAACGGGGACAGCGGTATCTCCACTGCCCGGAGAGCAGGAGACTCCGCTTTCACCAGGATGGGAGCTGCCTGTTACAGATTTTAAAGCCAACTAACAGGCTGGGAATTTATCTTAGTGGCATAAGCGCCTGCCTGGCAAAGGTGAGGTTGTGAGTTTGATCCCTGGTACAAAAAAAAAAAAAAAAAAAAAAAAAAAAAAAAAAAAAAAAAAAAAAAAAAAAAAAAAAAAAAAAAAAAAAAAAAAAAAAAGAAAGAAAGAAAGAAAAGTAAACTAGAATTAAAGCTGACTAACAAAGGCAACTGACTCCCTCAGAAACCTGTGTATTTCAGTTTCTAATAAACGACACACAGAACAAAAAAATTATTTTAGAAAAGAGATGAATGGTGGGAATGGGGAATGAAGGAAATTGGCCTCCTTTTCTATGATAACTCTTTTAGGTGAAGTCCAAGGAGATTTTTAAATGAGATAAGAACAGTTTCTTCAGACTTGAGAGAAGGGGCTGCCTCTGATGGGTGAGGCCAGTGAATTTAAGAGTTCAGGCTACTCCATGTGGCCATTCCAGTCCCCCCATAAAACTTGTTTTTAAAGAATGAACTTTTTGCTTTCTCATAAGTAAGCGTAAACAAGGGGGCTTTGGCTAAGTGGACATTTCACTTGAGATTGATCATCAAAAGTTACTTTTCATTGATGATTTTTAAAGGCTAGTTGTAATAATGTCTTTCAGTTTTACATTAGATAGTTCTCATACAAGCTCCAATTCTTTTTTTTGGGGGGGCGGGCAAGGCGTGGTTCTGCTTCCTGCTGAGTCTCTTCCCCATCCCCATGGCAGAGCCTGGTTCATGGGAAGGTGTCAAGCACCAATTCGGAATCTTATTTATTTTGATATTGGGTAATGCAGTCTTCTCAGTAATCCCCACGAAGTGCAGTATGATACCTGAGTGTTACCTGCTTTTTGGCAGGTATGTTAGTATATGCAACTTAAAATCTTGTCTTAAAACAATTCTGGATCAAAGTTTTATAATTATGTAAATGTCATACCTAATTTATATTGTTCATATGTGACTTTTGCCTATCTCATATAACTTTTTCTGATTTCCTTATTGGGATTTCACAATATTTTTTTTTCATGATGTGATTAAAGGCAAAAGGTGATCAAATTTTTACATTCTTAGACTGACTTTTAAAATAGTTACATTAATCCACTTGATTATCATATGTGTCATCTAAATCAATATCAAAATCTACTTCATTTCTTCTGCAGCTTCTTCAATGATTGAATCTTTGATTATTTTCAATACTTTCTGGTTCTTTATTGAATGGAATAACAATGTCTTTTTTTTATAATTTTGGACAAACTTCAAGTCCATAAGCACATGGCCTACATTTTATGTGGTAAGAATTCTTCGTCATTTTGTAAATATTTGACACATTTTTTAGGTTTTAATAATGGTTTATATTTGCTGTATTTTACCTGACATTCAAGAACTTCTTTACAATGCTGACATATTTCATCATAAAATTTTACATTAGTTTTACTGGTCTGAACTCTCTTATCAGAGTTGGCATTTGGGAAGGTAAATGTATTCTGATGCTTCATGGAGGGAGTCATGCTGCCTTTCTGGGAGCTCACTGCAAAAACTGCAACCATCTTTCAATGGTTGCTCAAAAATGCCACATAGAAGACCAAGGAACTCTCCCCATGGTGTGGTCACTTCAGTCTTACTATTTCTTGAGTAATCTTGACAGAAGACCTGACAAGATGAATTCAGCTGATCCTGTAATTTAGTGACGTATGAGCCAAAATTTCGAGTATGTTGGCTTTTTAGTCTCAAGGCTGCAAATAATAAAAAATCCTTCTCATACCATAGGATCAAGTCCTTGTCTTTTGGTCCCTGCTTTAAGCTAAGAATTTGGTAATCTGAGTTTGTCATTCATTCCCTTTGAGTTGCGTGCTGCCACAATAAATTACTACTCTCGACATACTTCTGTTGAAAGATTTTCCTTCAGTCGGATGTTATCCTAGATGACTACAGTCAATCATTTCATACCAGGGTGTTTATTATTGCCATGAGCACCAGAAAAATGTCTTGATAGTAGCTGCAAGTTTTCTTCTCTCAGTGTCCAATCTAACTCCTATTTCGGCAACTGTTATCTTGTATTCATGTCTGTATGATAAATGTATATGAATAGAGGTTATAAAATGGGTTTGTTATTACGCAAAGTTTCATGAGAAAGGGAAAGCTGGACAGCCAAAAGGAATGCCCAAACTGCACAGAAGAGCTGGTCCGATGAAAACACATCCTACCATCATTACAGGGCCCGGGCACCACGACTGCCACACCTGATACTGCACCCTCTTTTCACACTGGGTGCTGGCCCTAAACTGCTACCCCTGATGCCTCTGGAAAGTGAGTGTAGCTGCTCTCTCTGAATGAAACATTCCAGAAGAGTCTAAATGTTACACATTTTCATAAATGAGTGATTCCAAGATTTAGTAGGCTTGGTAGAAGGAGCCCAAGTCATGTGCCTGTCTGCATATTTCTAAGACTGGATGTGTCTAGGAAAATAATACCTGAGAATTTCACCTTCTACAGAGGGAAGAAGGTTCTATTTCAGGAGATGCTGTAAACAGGGGAAGGACTTTCAGATGCTGAGTAACGAAGCCAAATAAAAAATGTTCCCTGCAGAAGTCACTGACATATAGATGGAATCAACCAGGAGACAGCACGCTGCATTACATGTCACTTATATATTGATGAGGTTTTGTGTTAGTGTGGGTTCTCAAAACAAGCACATGTCACAATAAGATTAGATGTGCACAAGATTTCTGGAGAAAATGCCTGTGAGGAAAGGCAAGGGGAGACTGGAGAAAGCTGGAAGCGGCTTCATTTGTATAGTGTTGACTCTGCTATAGAACGGAGGGAAGGAAAGAAGTCGTCTCTAGCAAGAATGAATAGAGCCAGGCGTGGTGGTGCATGACTATAATCTCAGTGCTCTGGGAAGCTGAGGCAGGAGGACTGTAAATTCCAGTCCAGCCTGGACAATTTAGAAAGCCCTTGTCTCAAAATAAAAAAGGTCTGGAGATGTTGGTCAGTGTGAGGGCTCTGGGTTTAATCCCTAGTACTGGAAAAAAAAAATGATCAGAATTTCTCCAGCCAAAATTCAAAATTGCTATCAGAAGAGTCCCACATGTTCCAGGAATGAGCCAGACTAAATATCCCTTACACAGGACATGTCATTGGCTGAGAGCAGCCCATTAGAATTACTGTGACACAAATTAGTAATGGATAAAAAAATTGGTAATGGATTTCAGAGCACAGTATCTATAGCCATAGGAATTATGCTTTGTGTATTAGTCCAACTGAGATGTGCATTTCATAGTCTCTATAATATTTACCATGCATATTTGTTCTACCTTTGATTAAAGGTAAGCAATTTCTCCTATAAGGGATAAGAAGAATACTCTGGAAGGATGTGACGGCACATACCTGTAATCCCAGCACTTGGGAGGCTGAGGCAGGAGGATCACTACAAATTTGAGTTAACCTGGGTTATATAGTGAGTTCAAGGCCAGCCTGAATTACATAGATCCCGTCTCAAAACAAAACACAAGCAAACAAAATAAAGCCCTGAAAAAAGACTTAATGGTGGTGGGATCGGTTGGCAAAAATACGGTGCTATTATGGTAGCCATTCTTTCATTTCTGATATTATTAATTTGTGGGTCATGCAGACTTTGGATCACTTTTGATTTTAATCTTTTCTCTTCTGAGATATCTGAATATGTGAGGGGGATCACTGTGCCATTGGTACTGGAGGGAAAAAGGCCTTAGTTCTGCAGATTCTTGTTGATTTCAGCATCCTAGTGTCTGGACTGGACTACCCGACGGATTGGGCCACTGAGCCCCTCTAGCGTTCTAAACAAGTATTGCTAGAGTCCACAGCCAGAATCGGCACTCTGGCCATTTGTATCTGGTCATAAAACTCCTGGTTAAGGTAATCCCTTCCTCCTGATCCCCCTTCTCCCTCTCAGCACCTCTTTGTTCCTTTGAGATCCACAGAAGAACCCAAAAATCTTAGGTCATATGGAGAAGGAAGTATGCCTCAACTCCAGCCATCTAGCCCAAAATCATTCTGTCCTTTTCCTAGCAGAAATCTTGAGATTTATTCAATTTAAGGTTAATTACAGACAGTTTCTTAATCCTGTGACAAAAGAACCAAAAACCTGTGATTAAAAAAATGGAAAGAGAAAAAGATTAGAGATTAAAGTGCAAATATTTCTTTCATTTAGACAGTTCTGTAGCTATGAAAACATGGCACAAAGTAATATTTTAATTAATTCTCCAGAAATAGGAGATGCATGAGATCCAAATAAATGACTCCTGGGAAGATTGAGCAGAGGAAAAACTATTTGAACTAAATCTTAAAGACCAAGTAATAGTAGAGAGGAAACATGCTTCAGGTTGCAGTTGGATTTAAATTTCTTGGAGCCACTGTCATAATTTTGCCTGCCTTGTCAGTAGGAGAAATATTAAATATAGAAATCTGAATATTTGTAATAGAAGAACCACTACAATTTATTAGTGATGGATTTTTTTATAATGTAAGTGAATAAATTCAATTCCCTAGAGCAAATATATTCTGTAAATTAAATGAGCCATTTGGTGTTTAACACACTTTTCACTGAATGCTACATTTGTTTGTGTGTGTGTGTGTGTTTTGAGTCAGGGTTCTGCGATGTAGTTCAGGCTGGCCTTTAACTGGCCATGTAGCCCACCCAGGCTGGCCTCAAACTCACGGTGATCCTCAGTCTCCCAAGTGCTGGGACTGCAGGAAAGCACTAACCTGCCCAGTTTGCATGCTACATTTTAAAGAGAATAAAAAGAAACTATTTACTGAATAACTCAGAAAGAATTTGTGTTTAATCCTGGGTATCCCAAGAAATAGTCTGCTCTTTATCAGTTAGGATCCCAGAAGGAAAGAAGATAGAATAACAATATTAAGATTTGAGAAATGGTTGATAAGGGACTATTTACAAAGGTAGAGCTTAAACCTAAACTTTAGGGAAATCTGGGATCTGGAAGAAGTGATATGGAGGGAGAGGGTTGCCTTCGAAAGAGCTGAGATTCCTGTGCCAGGCCTGGTGGTGCATACTCGCAGTTCCAACACTGGGAAGGCTGAGACAGGACTGTTGTGAGTTTGAGGCCAGCCTGGGCTACACAGTTGGTTCAAGACCAGTCTGAACTACAGAGCAGGACTCTATCTCAAAAAAAGAAAAAAAAATTTGGGTGTGGTGGCACACGCCTGTAATCCCAGCACTTGGGAGGCTGAGGCAGGAGGATCATTGCAAGTTCGAGACCAGCCTGGGCTACAAAGCAAGCCCAAGGCCAGCCTAAACTGTATAGTGAGACCATGTCTCAAACAACAACAACAACAACAACAACAACAACAACATCCAAAAACAAACAAAACAAAACAAAAAACGAGAACTGGAGAGAAAGAAATAGTGTTATTGGTTCTCCTAGTTGTTGTTGGTTTTCCTGTTGCCATTGGTTTTCCAGGAGGAGCTTGTTGAGTTTCTTTCCTGATAAGAACTTGGTTGTTCAGAGGAGCTCAGGAGCTTGTTGCCTCTGAGAATGGCTGTGGTTCACTTTGGGAGGATCTGTGGTCCTGAATTTACCATTTCCGGACTTTGGAGGGGAAGATGGTGTGCTGTTCAATCTCCAGGAGAAGCTTGTCATGCTGGCTTCCTGATACGAACTTGGCTGTTCTCATCATTGGAGCTTGGGACCTTGTGGTTGCTGAGGATGGCTGTGGTACTTTTCTAGGGAGCCCTGGTCCTTACTGTGAGCATTGCTTCCTGGCTGCAGTGCAGAACTCTCAACCTACTGGCACAGATCCTTCATCCTGCTGGGACAGACTTTCTAGCTTCCACTGTGGACCTTTGGGCCTTCTCAGTGCAGATCCGTGAAACAGACTTGCAAGAGACACAGCCCTGAGTGCTATGCCTTCAGCTGGATTCCTGCAGGACATTCTCATGGACTCTAGGTCTTCAGCTGGGCTCATGCAAGATATTGCCATGGGATTTGGGCCCTCAGCTGGATTGTTTGGGGGCTTTAGTGTATTGACAGATTTCCTGCACTTTCTGTGTTTGACTTTTTGGGTGACTATAATAAAATAACTCCCAAACTGTGTGTCCTGCATTGAACTGTTTCCCTTGCCCTGACTACAACACCGACTAAACATGTTGAAAGCATGCCTGTATTGTCCAAAAAGCTAGCTTGAGGACCGGGAGAGGCAAATGGAAAGGGAAAGCTGCAACTAGAAGTCTGAGGAAAATGAAAGGCAGAAGGTAGGACTGACTTTGGTAACTGTATCTGGACACTGAGGTACTGCTGAGAAGGCGGCTGGTTAGTAGGAATACGAACCAGAAATATCTCGAGACCCTTTCTGGAGAAAGAAGCTGGAGCCCAGTTTGATAGCACAGACCCTTGAATAAGTCGCCTCGTAAGTGGTGACTGAAGACAGGCACAGCTGTAACAGAATCTTAATGAGAAGACAGATTTCTTTTTTTCTTTATTTTTCCAAATCCATTTTATTTCAAGGATAAAAAGAAAAAATAATAATAAGAAGAAGAACTACAACAAAATTTCAAAACATCAATCAGGAGGCAACAATGGTACACACACTGCGAATTTTTGTTATCCCCAAATCATTCACCCAGAGCACATCTGCATTCAATTGTCCGAACAATACCAGCACAAATCGAGAAACCAGCCTTAAAAGAAAAATAATTTAGCTTTTTTACAAGTAGGAGATGGAGGAGCAACTGAAGTGGGCCGCTAAGGCTGTCGACACAGAGCGGCCTCCCTCTGTCCAGCAGATAGCGTCCCACGCACCGATCCAGCGGTCAGTTCCTCGGCTCCTGAGTCCTCGGCCGGTTCACCTGGAGGAGAGCTCCGTGCGATCGGAGCCCACACTGTACTCAGATCTGCAGGTGTAAGAGTGGATTTCTGCCTATTTGCAGGGAAGCTGTTAGGGACAAAGCCTGGGCCAGCAGGAAAACGTTAGAAAATCTGCCGAAGAAGCACACGGATGTCTTACTTGGGCGTGTGTAGCGTAGTAAGAGCCTTGAAACCGCGAAGCCCGCGAGGTCAGCGAGTGCAAGCCCCAGACACCCTCGCGCGCGCCGGCGGCGGGGGCGGGGCCGGGCGGCGGAGGGCGAGGCCCGCGCGCCGCGAGCCACGTGACCCCGCTCCGCCGAGACTGCGACGCATGCGCGCGGTGTTCTAGTCCAGGCGGCCGCGCTGCTGGTGGCGGGTGCTTCGGTGAGCGCTGTGGCGGTGGGAATACCATCTTCAGCTAGGTTGGCCCGGGTTTCGGCGCGGGGCAGTGAGTGGCGTGAGTCGTAAGGTCAGCGGGGACGGGCCCCTTGGAGTTGGCCGGAGAGGGTGGCTCTCGCGGCCGGAAGGGACCCAGGGCGCCTCAGGCCGCGGCCTCGCGGTCCTCCCGCCCGGTGCGTGCGCGGCCTGGCCTGGGCTCGGCGCCCGGCTGCCCGCGGCTTGCTGCTGCCCACCTGTTGGGTGGGGCCGTGCGGGGTTGTTGCTCAGATCCAAAGCTTCTCTGGAGTGGGGTGGAGGAGAGCGGGCTGTTTCCACCTGGATGTAGGAAGCGATTTAGGGGCAGCTCTGAAGCCCTTCTTGTCCCAGCCGGAGACCAGCGTGGCCGGGACCGCTCCTTAGCAGCGCCTAGAGCATCGGAAGGGTGCCGTACAAATTCTATTATTAAAGCATTGGGGCGCCTTTTA
>RJWM01037087.1:0-17683 GCA_004363535.1 Dasyprocta punctata
TGATGGGGCAGAGGGGGCTGACTGCTTCTATGAAATCTCAAGGCCTCTAAGGCTCTAAATTTCAGGGTGCATTAACCCAGATGTCTGTGTCACATGTGCCAGGGCCCAACTTTGTGCCTGGTGCCCAGCTAGGTTGAGTTTAAGCCTCTGGGCAGCGTAGCTGCTCTTCAGATTGGATCCCACACCTTCCGCTGTCTGCACTGGGGTTACAGGAGACACAGGCTGCCTTGTGTTAGCTAATTGCCTGTGACTCCCTCTCAGCTTTGTCCTTTCTCCAAAGCTTCCTCCACCCTCTTCTGAGGATGGAACCCTGAGGGTTTGCACTGAGCTACATCCCCGGTCTTTTTTCCCCCAGTACCTCCCCTCCTCCATTTTGCTTCATTCCCCAGGGTGAGTTCAACATTGGTATCTTCTTGCCTAAAACTCCCAGAGCGCAGGAATCACAGATGTGCACCACATGGCCGGCTTTCAGAGCTTCTGTTGAGAGTGGAGGTGCGCACCACAGTTGAGAGCTCACCGTCTGAGCAGCTCGCCGCGCTGGTAAACTCAGTACCAGTAATGAATGATCCAGAATTCAAGGAAAGGAGCAAACATCACCAGAAAGGGGGAAAAAGGACAAGATAGCTTAGATACTCTGGCAATACTCAGGGTAGGGGCCTCCAGAAAAGTGGAGAACCTGTGGGCCCTTTTGTTCCTGGTTGCTTTGACTGAGGGCCAGGGCCTGAACTTGCCATAACCATATGAGTTCCCTGGACTGTCAGAGATTAATTCCAGGCCCAAAAACCCTAACCTCCATGCCACGGTCTATGTGCGTATTCCCAAGTGAGTTTCATCTGGTTTTGTCTTGCACTGTCAGGGCCTCATCCCTAGAATTTATGTTTGGTTAGAGGGGGCCTTACATATGAGGTCGAGTTAGTGATTAAGCTAGTGCACGCACACACACAAACACACACACACGTGTGTGTGTTTGCGTGTGTATACATATACACATATGGAGAGAGAGAGAGAGACAGAGACAGAGAGACAGAGAGAGGTAGAGGGGTATGTACTTGTACAGACTAAATAAGAGCCCTTTCCTACGGGGCCGCTGCTGTCCCTTTTGCATTTTATTGAAAGTGGGGAGGGGCAGCTAACACGGTTTAACAGTTTTCCTGCTTGTCCTCCTAACGACTCCCTCCAGCAAAGTTTTAACTCTTTCTAGTCCACATTAGCCAAGAAGCTCAATGGGATTCTTCTTTTCAGCTACATTTTCCCCATCTGAGAGGTCTGTCTAATTGTAGCTGAGGAAATGGGCGATGACCAATCTGGCTTCTCCAAATTGAGTGGGGGAACGATGGAGGAAAATCCTCAGCAGGCAGGGTTGTCCAGTGGTCCTTGGCAAAAGGAGTCTGCCGCCTTTCTTGTGGGTTCCACCTGCAAGATCACTTGGATTTTGGCAGCCTCTAGGCAAGAATAAACAAACTTTACCAAGAGATATTAAAGCTGAACATATTGTAACCAAAGCATGAGTACTAGAATAGAAAGGTAGATGGGGAAGCAGTGGCACATAATCATTGCTGTTAAGGGATTAGAGTCATAAGTGTAACCTGCTGGCTCTTAGACATGTCTATGAACATAGATGAAAACTGTCAGCAAAGCAGTGCAAGGTAGTTCTTGCCTGTAATCCCAGCACTCAGGAGGCTGAGGCAGGAGGATCCTTACAGTTCAAGACCAGCCTGGCCTACAGAGTAAGGCCAACCTGAATGGCATAGCAAGACCCTGTCTCATAAACACACACACACAAACACACACACATAAAAAAAGAAAAAAGAAAAGAAACTATCAGCAGGGGCCAATGATTGGAGTCCCTTATTTATGTGTAGCCTATATTGCTATTACTTTTATGTATCTTTGGATATAGCTTTTTTACTTGTTGTCTAAGACCAAGTTAAAGTGAGACCTCTGTTAATCAAAAGTTTTACCTCTTGATATACAGCAAGGTCCGTTAAGTCTCCTCAGGCATTACTTTTGGAACCACATATGGAACCTCTTAGCTCCTCTATCAGTGTTAGCTGTCAGGATGGCTCATGGCCTTCTTTGACCGTGTGGCTTACCATGGAAGCATGGGAAACATTTTTCTTTTTGATGACCCTGCTATTATCCCACTGTACATTGGCTGACTCCTGTCCACTGGGGTCCAACAAGTTCTCTACTCAAGAGGTTGTGTTACTCACCAAACTCGAAGGAATCTGTAGAAAGGTCCCCTCATGTTCTGATCCTTGTGGACCTTGGAGGGCCAGTGCCAATGTATTAGCTGTACTCAGCCCAGTTGTCTTTCTACCCCTGGTCTCCAAACCTCAGTTATTGAACGCCCAGAGGATCGGTAGGTTTCATTATATGATTTTATCTACATATCATGCACCTTGAAATATACAGCATGACTAGAGAACTGTTATAAACTGACCCATCATGGTTGTCTTGGAAGTTTGATCCTTGCAGAATGTTAACAGATAGCAATTACAAAGCTTTACAGAGAAAAGTTGAGATCAAGAGCAACATAACTTTTACCATAACAATCATGATGACATCCTTTTTTTTTTTTTTTTTTTTTGCTGCACCAGGGATTGAACTCATAACCTCGTGCCTGCCAGACAGGCGCTTAAGCCACTGAGCCAAACTCCCAGCCCTGGTTTTTTAAGGCAGGGTCACACTGTGTAGCTCAGGTCGGCCTTGCGCTCGTGTTGTAGCCCAGGCCAGCCTCGAACTCACAACGCTCTGCCTACCTCGGCCTCCCGAGTGCTGGGATTAAAGGCGTGCACCACCACGCCCAGCTCATGATGACATTCTTGTATTAAGACTCTGGTTTTATTTGTATATCAGCAACACATATAAAAGTCTATCTAAGTATAGAGTGATCCATTATCTTTTTGACATAAAGAACTTTCACCCAAGTTTATCATCCTTTCAAAGGGTGCCATTGAAGAAGAAAGCATTTGTCCATGGATGTACTTACAGGTTATTAATGTCTGATCCCTACTTTCTACAGTGACATTGCCTGGAATGCACAATGCTTGAGAATCTCTTAAGTGTTGTGACACCTACGTAACATACACTTCACACACGCATAAGCCTTGCAAAAGTATTTGCACCATCTGGCTGGCTATACCATGTTGGATTGACATCCACATCCTATTACAAAAAACTGGAACACATGTAAGGGGAAGCCGGGTGCTTGAGGTTAAAAAAAGTTTGTCACAAACAACTTTAGCCTGAAAGTCACCAGTATGATGAGATATTTTTCAATTTTACATCCTCGAAGACCTGTACACTGGGAAATCATGAATACAGTTAATACACCATGAAGTTGACAATAATGAGCATCACTGCTGTATAGAAGTCTTAGCAAAACTCAGACTCCCTTTAAGAGGTTTTATAGTGTTTAACTCTTCTGAAAAGAATCAAAAGACATCCTTAGAGCTTTTGTAAATCTAGGAAATGGTGTTTATGTGCAGCAGATTATCTAGGACAATGTCCCAAAAAGAATTTGTTTCCTTTCTCTTTGTTTCCCTAGGCATAGAATTTTATTCCCCATTTTTGTTTGGTTGCTGTGACTGAATTTCTTTTTTTTTTTTTTTTTCTTTTTCTTTTTTTGCAGCACTGGGGATCAAACTCACAGCCTTGTGCCTGCCAGACAGGCACTTAAGCCACTGAGCCAATCTCCTGGTCCTAGTTGTTTGAGGCAGGGTCGCACTATGTAGCTCAGGCCGGCCTTGTGCTCATGTTGTAGCCCTAGCCAGCCTTGAACTCACAACACTCCTCCTACCTCAGCCTCCCGAGTGCTGGGATTAAAGGTGTGCACCACCACGCCCAGCTCTGTGACTGAATTTCTTATAACCCACTCTAATGAATTTATTTGTGCATTCACCCTAAGATTAACGCCCTGTTTTTGTTTTTGTTTTTGTTCTTGTTCCAGGGATTGAATTCACGACCTTACACTTCCCAGGCTTTCTCTTAAAATTTGGTGGTCTAATTCTGGAGGGAGAGAAAGACTGAGTGAGAAGGTGTCCTCCCATACCAGGGGATCCCCTGATGCAGGAGATCCTTCATTTCCAAGGCCAAGGTGGGGGAAGTAGGCCTGCCAAGCCTCCAGGCTGTCCTTTCCAGTCTTCTTCTGTTACCTCGGTGCCATGCAACCTTCCATTGGAGCCAGTTAATTAGGGACTGAAACCTCCACAAACTGTGAGCTAAGTCAACCTTTCCTTCCTTCATTTTGGGTATCAGGTATTTTGTCCCAGCAACAATAGCAAAGTACCAAGACAGGTAGTTAATGTGTCTCACAGGAATATCTACAGATACAGCTGGTCTCTTAACTGGTTACAAGCTGTATGTAGTTTTTATTTAATCTAGTTTTTGAGTTACCTCTGCCTCAAATGGTGGCCTGTCATTACTGCCAATGATCAAGGGTAGGCCATGTCTAGGGATGATTTTTATGGCAGAACCCTATAAAGTTTTTTCTGAGTATGGGTATGAAATGGGAGGTCAGGAATGGTGACTCAGAGACTGAAGCCCTAGCTGGATGCAAGGGTACAGGTGCCAGGGTAGTGGCTTGGTTTACAGTAACAGTGGTGGGGGCAGGTCTGGCTCTCATCTTCCAGGAATACCAGGTAAAGTTTCTCTGAGTGGCATTGGTCTATTGGATCCCCAGAGAGGGCATGGTCCTCTGCAATGGATTTGCATGGTCCTCTGCAATGGATTACTTCGCATCATTGGTGGCAGGTTTCCAAACAACAGTTTGTCATGTAGATCATCTCTGCAGGAGAGTTTGAACCAGAACAGTTTTGTCCAAAGTGACCACAGCATATCTAGCCCGTTGGACTTTATTTCTTTTTTTTTTTTTTTTTTTTTTTTTTTTTTTTTTTTTTTTTTTTTTTTTTTTTTTTTTTTTTTTTTTGCGGTACCAGGGATTGAACTCACAACCTTGCGCCTGCCAGGCAGGCACTAAAACCACTGAGATAACTCCCCAGCTCTTGGACTTTATTTCTAAAAGAGCTACTTATATCTGTAAACATGGTGTCCTCAGCATCTGTTAGGGGTCCATTTTTTTAGAACAGTTCATCCCAGTACAGCATGTGCTTGTGGCACCTGGACAGTTAGGTCTCGCTCTAAGGTGAGGAAGCTCTTAGTGACTGAATCCAAGTACTTGCACATTTAGGATATTGGGGACCATGAATTCACAATGGCTAATTTTCCCTAAGGGATAAATGGAGGTTTGGGGTTATGCTATCACCCTTTTGAGACTTCCCACTAACTCCTGGGATGGGTTATCCTTTCCTACCCACTAAGACTAGGATTAGGACTAAGACTATAGATTATTGACCAAGGTTAACAATGTCAGGATCAACCACAGTGGTGGGGACTTTTGACTTTAACCAGGGCTTAGATACCATCTAAAATGCAGGATCACTCTTCAGTATGTTTTGGATGGGTGCTGGGGATTGAGCTCAATGTGTTTCAGTGTTAAACATTCATCCCATGTGGGCAGGTGGGGACACAGGTGCAGAGGCAAGGTGGGAGAGTTTTTAACCCCTTATGGCAATTGAGTCCAAGTGAGCTGGCTTTTCATCTCAGGATTTTCCCAGTTGAAGGGGCTTCTGGGAGCAACTCACAAGTGGAGGAAGGCATCTTTTCTGTGTTGGTGACAGCACAGAGATCTTGCCACAGGTGATTAACAGCTTATCAGGCTAATGTGTGACTCGATGCCTGGTTGTGCTTTCCACGACATCTGATAGCAAAGAGGGTCTCGATGAGACAGCATGAGAGATGTCTAAGCCAAGAAGTGAGTCTTTAGTCTGTACATCTGGGAGGAGAGTTTTCAGAACTTTAGGATTGCGGTTATCTGTCTCAGGCTGATGCAGGCATCATTTTTCTCGCAGAGAAGAGTCAAAGTTGAATGTACAGGATTAAATGAGAGTGAAGCTGACTGACTTGGTGTGAATGAGATGTCTATCCAAGCTGTAAGTTTATGCCTGGCAGAAACAGAGAGAGGCAAAAGTCCCAGGTGCCCCAGTGATGGTAACTTTTTGACAGAGGGAATTTTGAAGGCCGAGTTCTGTTCCACTGTCTACCAGGAAAGTCACAGGTTTGCCCCTATCTCTTGCAATGACCATGGGTTTTTGGGGACCCAGTTTGATAGAGCTCACTCCGTCCTATCTATTCAAGCCTGACAGACTGTGTTGTGGTTTATACACTATGTCAACTTGAGAAGGTCAGAAGTTTAACTAAGTGATTCAGCAGGGGGCCAAGATGCTTACTTTGTAAACATCCTCAGCCTGTGCAAGAAGAGGGCATGGAGATGGTGTGAGTGCTACACCCACCCTGGGGGAGGTCAGTCTGCTTACAATATAAAGGAGAACAGGCGTGCTCTCTCCCCCTCTTCTTGCTCTTTTTGCTTTTGCTGTCTTCTGCTACCTTGTGTTACCCCTGTGCCATGTCATCCTGCTTTGGAACCAGCTGATTTTGGACTAAAACCTCCACAAATTGTGAGTTAAATAAACCTTTCCTTCCTTGATTTTGGGTGTCAAGTATTTTGTCTCAGCAATGAGAGAAAAGTACCTAAGACAGGGTGCAATTCATTTGTCAGGGCTGATAGTCTAATTTTCCTCAGTCAAAATGTGGGATTCAGAAGGCAATGCTTAATCCCAGCACTCTGGAGGTTGAGGTAGGTGGAGCGTTGTGAGTTCGAGGCCAACTTGGGCTACAACTCGAGCGCAAGACCGGCCTGAGCTACATAGTGCAACCCTGCCTCAAAAAACTAGGGCTGGGAGCTTGGCTCAGTGGCTTAAGCGCCTGTCTGGCAGGTGCGAGGTTGTGAGTTCGATCCCTGGTGCCGCAAAAAAAAAAAAAAAAAGAAGAAGGCAATACCGACAGTCATCTCAGTGGGCATTAGATGATACCATCTGATCAGGATAGGCATGGCTTGGGGGTGGGTGCTCTGTGGCTGAATGCAGTTAATGACTAGGAACTGGTTCAACTGACTGGAAGTAGACAAGTCAAGATTGGGGAGTGAAGCTACAGGTGTTGACAACAACTGCAGCAGCCAAAGAGGGTGCTAAGGCAGAATTCTCAGGAAGAATGGGCCTCTTTTTCCCTTTTTTCTTTTTTCTTTGAGATGCAGGGAACAGTTGATTTTATCTTTAACTCCATGAAAGTCCCTTTTTCTGCAGTCAGGGACTGTGGGTTTTAACTAATTAGTTCCCATTGTATCTCCTAGCTCCCTATTGTGTATGCTGTATATCCTTCAACAGTCACACAAGAGACAAAGGGTGGATACCCCGCAGAGAGAGAGCATTTAGATTTCCACCTGGCCACACCCCTTGCAGGGATTTAGGAACAATTTAGCTAAGGATGGTGTCTTAGTTACTTTGTACTCATTGCCAAGACAAAATACCTGACGCCCAACATTAGGGAAGGAAAGGTTTATTCTTAAAGTTTCTCACGAGTTTCAGTCCATACTTAAGTTGGTCCCAAGTCAGCATGGTGTGGAGGGGCTGCCATTCATGGCGGCTGCAAGCCGCAAGGTGTGCTGGCCAGAGAGAAGGCAGAAGTGCAGAAGCACAAGAGGAAGACCTGCCTTCCCTTACACTGTATCTTAGCTCCACCCCTGGGCGTGTGCAATGCTCACATTGCCAATCCCAGCACTAGACAACAAACTGAACATAAGCACTAGACTCAGCCCCATCAAAAGTATGAGGACTTGGGGGTACATAGCATATCACCCAATACAGAGAGTGTGAGGTCTCTTTATGCCATATGTAGATCACCGCAGAACCACAGATGAGGGTCCAATCAGCCACAGAGACAAGTGCTACTCAGTCTTGGTGCACAAACAGAATAGCCTATGGCTTATGCTATCCATTCCACTCACTCACACATTCATTCAGCAGGCACTTAGAGGTTAAACATTTCAACCCTCATTCTCTTAAGGGTGGCCTTAACAAGAGGTGATCAAGGTCCTTTTCTGCTCAAACTGAGGAGGACTGACAGACTGATTAGCTGGGGTGCCCCCAGGGGTCTTACCAGAATCAGGCAGGCAGGCAGACAGACAGACAGATTGCATCCTCCCCCCTCTGGGGTCCAATGTGAGCCACTCAAGTGGGGAGCCAGGAATCCCCCCTTCAGACTTCCAAGAAGACTTGAGAAATCTCAAGAGCACACCTTCCCATGGGGACCTGGAGAGGTCATTGCTCCATCTGCAAGGGCCATGACTGGTGACCAAAGGAATCAGCACAGTCAGTCTTCCTGGCCAGTGAACTAGATGCAGTGGCAAGCCAAACACTGAAACAACACCCAGGATTTGGAGGAAGATTTATTTACATCAACAGGCACTGACCAGGATCACTCCCGAAATATCAGGCTCTGATCTCTGGTGGTCTAGGGCTTATATTTGATAAGCAAGCAGGAAGTACACAGGCAGAATGCTTGTCTATTGGGGATTGTTTTATACGATATGCATCATAGTGATCAGCTATGCATGGCAGTGGTTTCTAAGGGACAAGAGCAACTGGATCTGGAGCAGGAACTATTTCCTGGGCAACTAAGAAACTGAATTATGTTGGCTGGGGTGGGTGGGGGCACATTTTCTGCTACAAGTCAACAACTATCATTTTAGCTTATGACACAACTCATACTTGGAGCCTTTCTTGTCCTCTACTCCCCCACCCACACCCCTTTTTCCTGTGGCCACCTGGCTGGGTGGGGTGCATGGATTCAGCCACATCTGTGGTTACACTGGGCTGAGAGCAAGGCAAAGAAAAGAGGGCAAAGGAGGGCCTCTGGGCACTGCTCTGCCACCTCTGCGTCTGCCTCCTCCTCCACCTCCATTTCTACCTCTGCTGCCAGCTCTCTGTGCAGGGGCACAGCCAGGGGAGGGGAGTGGGTCACGCTGTGGAGCAGGATGCAGGCACCATCAGCAAGCAGGGTGGGCAGGGTGCAGAACCAGGGGAAAAAAAGCGGTGTGGGGAGTTACGTGGGTCTATAGTAAGAGGTGACAGAAGTGGAAGGCGGCAGTTTCTCCCTGTTCTTGCACTTGTGACTCTCAGCTGTCCCTTGAAGAGCCTGTAGGGATCCAGAGAGATTTGTGCTGCTTTGTTTTTTCCCAAGCCTTGCAGGTCCAATTTGTCTCTCCCCGAACACCCCTAGCAGTGGTGATGACTGCTTTGTGAAGACTCCTGTGCCCGGGAAGTCAGCTCATCCTGCAGAGCCTCTGCCTTCTGGGCAAAAGTCTTTGCCAGGAGGGTTTTTTGTTTTCTCTGTTCCTGAGGCAGGAGCTGTTGGCTGTGAGCTCCATAGTGGATTTAAAACTGAATGGACCACATTCCCAGTTGAGAACATCTCAGGGGAAAGAATTTTTTTCTGTATTGTGTGCCCTTTTAAGATGTCTTCCAGCTCTCTCCCAATTATCAATATCTACAGGGCCTGTCTGAGGTAACCATAGAGGATGTTTGGTTTCCTCTTGCAGCATTTTTGTTAAGTCTTTGGTCGGCACGTGAGCCCCTGAGCATTTAAGCAGGCCTTGGAGCAACTAACTGTATGGCTCTTTGCTCTTTGGCTGATAAATTTTGTCCCATGCTTTATTACTGGATAAAAAAACAAACAGCTTTTAGCATATGGCAGACTCACCCTTTTCTTCCTTGTGGAAGGCTTTTCTTTCCCTCTCTTCCCCAGGTGTCCCTGGTGAAATTCCTTCCTGTGAAGGCCTTCTCCATTCTGAACCCTTTCACTCTGAGTGGACCCACTCATTTAGGCTAAAATTTCCCAGTCCAGGAGCCAGGCATGGTGGCGCACACCTTTAATCCCAGCACTTGGGAGGCTGAGGTAGGACGAGTGTTGTGAGTTTGAGGCCGGCTTGGGCTACAACTGGAGTGCAAGGCCGGCCTGAGCTACACAGTGCGACCCTGCCTCAAAAAACTAGGGCCAGGAGTTTGGCTCAGTGGTTTAAGTGCCTGCCTGGCGGGTGTGAGGTTGTGACTTCAATCCCCAGTGCCACAAAAAAAAAATAAATAAATAAAGATTAAAAATAAATAAATAAATAAAAGTTCCCGGTCCAAGAATTTCATGTCCCTGATTCAGGCACCCATTATTAAGGTCTTGGCCTAGCCCCAGTCTCCTAATGGAGTGGACAGCAAATGATTTAAATAAAAGAGACAAGTGGTATGGTTTTTTTTTTTTTTTACTTCCACCACTGACCCCATGTTGGTGATTGAACCCAGAACCCAGGACCTTGTCCTTTGCTGTCTGCGGCTCCCTCACCACCAGGGCTCCACACCAGCTCCAGGGAACAGGCTGGGGTAGGAGGAGCAAAGCACAGCCGGCTGTGCAGTTCTCATATTGGTCTCTAGGTGGCACTCTTGTCTCATGCCTGCCTTTTTCACCCTTCAGGAAGGCCTGACTCAGACAAATTTTACTATTAGGTGAAGAAATCATTAGATTTCTGCTTGATACGTTTCTATATGAACTAAACCTTACATTTATTTGTAGGTAAACAGTTGCCTACATTTTTTGAGACAAGGTCTCACTGTAGTTCAGGCTGTTTTTGAATTCACTATATAGCCCACGCTAGCCTCAAACTCAGGGTGATCTTTCTGCCTCATCCTCCCAAGTGCTGGGATTACAGGCCTGCACCATCTCACAGGGCAAAATACATGTCCTTTGCTTTCTGTAATAGCAGTTCTCTCCTACTGAGCAGAGGGTACTTGCCTAGCAAGCTGGCGGCTATGGATTCAGTGTGAGGGGCCGGGTAGATGGAAAATTGTGTATTACACAGCGGTGCCTTGGTTCATGCCTGCTTTTGTTTGGGGACGATTTGGTTCGAAAACACAGGCTGTAAGCCAAATTTTGTTTTTGTTTACAAATTCTGCATCAAGTTATGATGAGGTCATCTTTCTCACACAAAAAGGAATGTGGCTATCATTTCCAGAATCATGGAATGAATTAAATTCATGAACCGAGGTACCACTCTATTTCTCACAATTTAAACCTTTTTGAAATTAATGCAAACCAGGGTGTGGTGATGCATGCATGTATTCCCCATCACAGGAAGGCTGAGGGAGGAGGAGGATGAGTATAAGTCCACCCTGGGCAATTTAGTGACTTAGTAAGTTCCTGTCTCAAAAAATACAAAAGGGTTGGGGATATACCTCAGTACAAAGGACTTTCATTCAGTTACCAATAAAACACACACAAATAAAAATGAAAAGTCATAATTGAAATAATTACTATGAAGTGTATACAAAAATTGAGAGGATACAATGAAACCAGTGCTTGGAAGAAAATTTACAGCCTAAAATAAGTACATTAAGAAGGAATAAAGATTGAAAATTAATAAGCTGAACATCCAAATCAAAATATTTTAAAAAATGACAAATGATCCTGGCTTCAATTCCCATAGAAAGAAAAAAAGATCCTAAGTGAATGAACCCAGAGATTCCCATCAGGGTATTAACAAAACCTAATAAAACAACCAGCCATGTGCTGCACATCTTTAACCCCAGTATTCAGGGGCCTGAGGCAGGAGGACCCTCCATGAGTTCAAGGCCAGCATGTGCTACATAGCAAGACCCTGTCTCAACAAAGCAAAACAAACAAACAAACAAAAAAAAAACACTAATAAAACATCACTATAAAGAAAAGTTACAGACCAGTGCTTGTCATAAATATTGGTGCAAAAAATCTTCAATAAAATACTAGAAAACCAAATCCAATAACATATTAAAAGGGTTGTAGAACCTGTTCAGGTGGGATTGTTCCTACCATGCAAGGGTGATTCCTCATGGAAAATCAGTCAGTGTAACACACCCCATTAATAGAATAGAGGAGAAAAACATCACATGATCACCTCAAATGATACAGAAAAGGGCTTTAGCAAAATCCAGCATTTCAAGATAAAAAGCACTCAGAAAAATGCAAATAGAAGTGAACTTACTTAACAATGGGAAAGGCATTTCAAAATCTCCTAGTCAGTGGTGAAGAACTGAAACTGTCAGTGGGGATGAGAGCCTGTTTCAATGCCCTGGCCCCCAGTAAGGTGCAGGTCACCCGAAGTGGCTGGTGCCCTAGCACCTTCTCCCACTGGTTGAAAGAGGGAACATGTGAGCTTCAGTGAGGATTATAATACAGTGGGTCAAAGTTCTCAAATATGTCTAAATCCACAAGTTCCTAATGATTCTAAAACATAAAAAGAAAATGAATTGGCCCACTGCTGAAGGAGAGAGGGTGAAAAATCCTTATTTTAGAAACTGGAAAAGGGCAGAAAATGCTGTATTGCATATTCTATATACACTCTACGTTGGGTATTTACATGGTAGAGCAGGGGAGGCAACTCTGTGGAATCTCCCAGGTAATAAAGAGAGAGAGAAGTTAAAATTCAGCTGCCACCTGTTTGCAGTCCCTCAGAGGATCCATGGGTGCAGGCCTTGAGCATCAAGGCCAGCTGACCCCAGCAAAGACAGACAGCCAGTCCTGCCCCTGCAGGAGGAGACAGCCAGCTCCACCCGCGCCTGACCACGGATGGACCTGAGGGCGCTCAGGCCTCTGGAGCCAACTCCTCCATCGCTGAGAACACTGAGGACAAAGCGGGCAGGGAGCTGCGGGTGTGTTGCAGCCAGATTGAAGGTGGCTGGGTGTTACGGATTAAAAACTGGTAGTCAACTTAACACCAGCTGAATCAAATCAGTATGGTGCTGAGTGTAGATGGCTCACCTGAGGAAAGTTGCCAGCATAAAAAGAGACATGGTGAGGAAGAGGGAGGCGTGGTGGGTTCTCCTAAGTGTTGCTCTTTCGAGCCGTTGGTTCTCCTGGGGGAGCTTGTCATGGTAGCGTCCCTGATATGAATTTGGCCATTATCATCAGAGGAGCTCAGGACCTTGTCGCTGAGAGTGGCTATAGTTCACTTTGGGGGAGGTTTGGTCCTTACACTGAGCATCGCTTCCTGGCTTCAGAGGGGAAGATGTGTGCTGTTTAATCCCCAGGAGAAGCTTGTCACACTGGCTTCCTGACCTGTGCTCAACTGTTCTCATCATTGGAGGAGCTCAGGACCTCACTGTCGCTGAGGATGGCTGTGGTACTTTGGAGGGCAGCCCTGGTCCTTATTTTGAGTGTGACTTCTCGGCTCCAGTGTAGAACCCTCAGCCTCCTGGCACAGCTCCTTCACCCCACTGGCATAGACTTCCTAGCTTCCACTGCTGACCTTTGGGCCTTCCCAGCACAGGTCCATAAAAGATACTGGCATGAGTCCTTGTCGAGGGCTCTAGATCTCCAGTTGGACTCTTGGGAGGCATTGTCATGGACTCTGGGTCTTCAGCTGGACTCATGCAGGACATTGTTGTGGGGCCCAGGCCCTTGGCTGAATGTTCTGGGTCTTTACTGTTGTAGACAGACTTGGTACACTTTCTTGTACTTAACTCTGAGTGACCATAATAAAATAATAAGTTCTGTGTCCTGTATGTAACTGTTCTCCCTGCAACCCCTGACTACGACACCAGGCTTGCAGCTGAGTTTGTGTGCAGTGTGAGCAGGGGCTGGGGCTGATGCAGACGGGATGGATTGGAAGGCAGCTCCAGGGCACTGGCTGGAGGGAGGCTGAAGGCAGGGAAAGGTGCCCGGAGCCTGTGCAGCAGGCAGAAGCCTTGACTGGAAGCTGCTTTGGTCCCAGTGCAGTGACCCTTCAGGGCTACTGACCAGAGGCCTGGGCGGGGCCTCTTGCCTTCCAGAGAGCTCCAGGGCTCAAGCTGGCTGCAGCAGCGGGGCCTGGACTCTGTGTGGTGAGGACACAGAAGGACCCAGCTGTCTGAGAAGAGTGCTACAGCGTGGTGAGGGAACTGTAATGCCACGCCTGGTGACTGACATGGACCGCTATAGTCCCACATTCCCACGAGTCACTCAGTGAGACACATACAGCCAGTGTTTCTGAATAGAGGACTTTACTGGGGATCCCTGGAGAAGGGGGGCAAGGAGATAAACTCAGTTGGCATTCAGGATCCCATTAACCCAATTCACAAGTGCAGTGACGCGAGAGAAGACAGCAGGAATGGAGGGAGAGCAGGTATTGCTGCCCCAGGACACGATGCCCACCAGGGTCCAGGCTCCATCCTTCTGACACACCATGGGGCCACCAGAGTCGCCCTGCAGGGAGGGAGAGGACCTGACTGTCAGCCTGAGAGGGGTCCCAGGGCCCAAGTTTCCAGGGTCAGGAAAGGCAGAAATGGGACAGGGATGACAAGGGAGGGCACAGTGGCTCTGCCCAAGTGACTTCCATCTGGGTGCCACGCAGTCCAGCTCTGCCGTCTACTCCCGAGGACCCTGCACAGGTGGCTTCCCCTGTCTGAGCCTGGCCCTGGGCTGGCACCTGTGCTCTGGGGACTGTGATGAGGACTGAGCTCTGTGGGTGGCACAGCATGGGCCCTGCCAGAGGACCCGGCTCGGGGCACCTGCTAGCACCAGTGGGGCCTTGTAAGTAGAGAAGGGCCCAGGAGAGCCCAGGCCTGTGTGCAGGGTCCCTGGGTCCCTCCTGGTTCACCCCAACCATACCAAGCAGGGGGAGACGTCTTTGCCCCCAGCGCAGATCATCGTGTCCGTGATCTGGTCACCATAGTACCGCTTACATTCTTCAGTACGCACAAGGGGCACGACACCCTGCTGCAGCTTGCTGGAGTCCTCAGGGGCTGCAAGGACAGGAGTGGTGGGGTGAGAGCCCCTCTCCCCACCCAGACCCCATCTGCTCCCTCCAAAGCCCGGAGAGACCCCCAGCTGGGTGCCTGCACGGGGGAGCAGGCAGCTGCCAAGGGTCCTTCTAGGGCTCTCTTCACGAGCTCTCTGTGAAGCCCTCAGTTTATTTACGAGTGGTCGATTTTTAACTTTTTCTTTGCTCTTAGTTCCAAAATAATAATTGTATGTTTTGTAGATTTTTTTTCTTCAGTTTCTGAGATAGGGTCTTTCTGGGCAATTCAGGCTGGACTTGAACTCACTATGTAGCCCAGGCTGACCTTGAACTCCCAGCAATACTCCTGCTTCTATCTCTGCCTCTATAGTACTGGGATTACAGGTATGCATCAGCATGCCAGGCTACTTTATAGATTTTTAATTTTAAAAAACCATTTGAGTCACACATGGGGATTCCTGCTGCCCAGAGAGCTCCTAAACCCAGCGACAGCCCCTGCTGTGGAAAGGACAAGTGACACTCACGGGAGAACCTTGTCTGGCCCCAGCCAGTGACCACACATGGTGTCTTAGGCGGGAAGCTGTGACTAGCAGCGGGCAGGCAGACGGGGGACACTCTCTCGGTGAACCGGGCGGGCGTAGCCAGCTTTATCACTGCGATGTCGTAGCTTGCTGCCTCATCGCTGTAGCTGGGGTGTGTGAAAACCTGAGGGTGACAACCACAGCCCCAGTGAGGTCCTGGGTCAGCCAGGCCACTCATCTCTGAGGGACATGCTCCTGTCCTCTGGCCTGTTACCTGTTTGACCTTCAGTTTCTGCACGAACTTATCAATAATTTTCAGGTCGTCCACCCCAGCCACCACCACATCAGAGGTACTAGGAAGAAAGAGGAGCAGTTGGGAACACCATGGGTCACTGATGTCCCCACCCCACCGTGCAGCTTGGAGCAGAGCCCAGGCCACCTGCTCACCTGACCTCGCAGTGGGCAGCAGTGACCACCCAGTACTCAGAGATGAGGATGCCCCCGCAGTAGTGGAAGCCGGTTTCGTACTGGGAAGGAAGGAGAAGAGGGTCCCAGCTGCTGCCTGGCCAGCACCCCAGCCTGCCCTACAAACTGGGGTCCACCCCTTCCCAGAATCCCCATCTCACCTGCACGGACACCTGCCAGGGCCAGGAGCCAGTAACAGCATCCTCGCCACCGACGACCCTGGCCAGGTCACTCACCACAGGCGGGATGGTGGGGACTCCACAGCCTGAGAGTGGGGTAGGGAGGGCTGTGGCCCGGAGCCAGTCTGGGCCTGACCCCCAGCACTGCAGAGCTACTGGTTTCCACCTCAGCCCGCCCAACCCGGCTCAGGACCCCCATTCCACAGCCAACTCCGCCTCTGCAAGGTCCCCTGGCTTCTTCCAACCTCTGGGCTCAAGGCTCCCTCACTGCAGCCTGCTGACCCCAGTCCTGTTCCTCAGGTGCAGAGGGACACGGCTGTCCCCACCTGGGCCTGTCCTGCCTTAGGAGAAAACAGCTGGGCCCTCAGACGGCGTGGGCTTGACCTCCAGGTGCCCCTCCTGGCTGTGTGGCCTTGGACCAGGGGGCTCCACAGTGTCCTCGGCTGCTCAGTGGGAGCAGAACAGCGCTGACCCCACAGGTCAATGCGCATCTGTGGGACAGGTGGGAGCAGCGTGCGGAACTCACACCTGGCCCCCGTGCTGGGGCCTCCAGCCCGGACACTAGGCTGGTGGAGTGTGACATGGCACCGACTCACAGCACAGGGCCCCGGCGGAATTCACCATTTCTGCAGCACCTCACCATTTTGGCATCTATTGGTCGCTAACAGGTTAGATTTCTTAATTATTAAAACAGGACCTTGATTCCACATCATAAAAGGCCACAGCGAGGAGGTGTGGAATGAACTAGGAGAAGACAGCAGTGCTGTGCGGGCCCTGGACTCAGCAGGTTCCCAGCCCTGTCCTGGCCACACACTTGGCCTTTCCCCCGGAGCATGCAGCCCCGGCCACTAGGCGCCACCTCTGGGGTCTCCTCCTGCCCACAGGAGGCCTTCAGGAAAGACCGGAACTGCACACACACACACAAAAAGTCACAATCATCTATGTTTACAAAAGGAAAAAAGAGAGAGAAAGATGGCATATTAGAACCAGAGAGAGTACATTACAACATTTCAAGGGCATGAGCCGGATCTCCAGAGCAACGTACGAGCAAGCTTAGCATGACACACAGAACTCAGAACAGAGGAGGAGGGAGCAGAGCAAAGCGTTAGCTAAATTGTTTTTAATGTTTAGAAAAGAAATATCTCCTCTTGCCTACTTGGACTTCTGGATGCAACATGGGTCACCCTTAGCCCTGCTGGAGCCACCCAGGGGATTCGGCCAGGGATCCTGCTCTTGCCCTGTGCTCAAACCAACAGGGTCTGATCCAGAAATACAGCCTCAGCCTGAGCCCACAGTGTTTCCATCAGAACAGGAAGGATACAGCTTCATCACATTGGACTAACTGATCTTCCACTTAGCAGAATTATCCAGGACATTCACTCAATGGAAGAGGCCATGCTAACACTTTATATATAAAAGAAAAAAAGGTAAAAATCTTCAGGAAAAATAAGGAAAGAAGAAAGGAAATATCTGATTTGGCCACAGTGTTGTACCTGCAGACTGAGGCAGGAAGATCACTTAAACTCAGGAGATCTGGAACAGAGTGGGCAACATAGTGAGATCCTGTCTTGAAAAACAAAAACAAAAGCAAAAGCAACAAAAAAAATAGGTACCTGAAGCAAATCTGCAAAAAGATACAATCTGCTAAATCTTGACTGTATATACCTGGGTATCATCTAACTGTGTATTTTTAAATATCCTTTTCCTCTGTGTGTGTGTGTGTGTGTGTGTGTGTGTGTGTGATACTAGGGATTGGACCCACTGCGTTAGACCCCCAGCCCTTATTGATTTTTTAAATTTTGAGAAGACAGAGTTTCACTAAGGCA
>RJWM01037088.1:0-17678 GCA_004363535.1 Dasyprocta punctata
TGATCAGTCAATAAGATTACAGATTTAGCCACTTACGTGATATTGAGCCAGTGGGAAAGCAGGTCACATAGCAAGAGAAAGAGCAAGGACCCTTTTAGGAAGAGATAAACAGGATGGTGGGGCGGGGAAGGGGAGCTCTGGCCACTCACCAGGGTAACTGATGTTAATGTTAATTTGTTGTTTGTCCCTTGGGGAAGCATGTAGGCCTCATCATTTTGCCTTTATCTCAAGGTCTGACCTCCAGCAGATGTGCCTCTGGCCACAGTTGTAATGTGTTTTCATCTGCTGTAATATTACTACTTAACAGTCTATTATTCAGTAAATAAATCTTATTGAAGTTTGATCTATATATACCTTAAAGACAAAAATATGTTAAAGACGGTGAAGGCACTGTACAACTTTCAGAGTGTTCAGTAAATCAGATAGCTATTTAATTTTATAAAAATAATATTTAAATTATCCTCTTCTTCTAAGGAAGAAAAGTTCTTTGATTTGAAACACCTATTGAGCTTTTTCCAGTTAGCTCAGTTCATAGCAATTAAGGAATATGGATCATACTCAAAAATTCACTGTTCGTGATTTTTAAAACAGTATGTAAGAACAATTATTTCTGATTTTCTAAGAACTCTATGGGAATGCCAAAGACAGATTTTTTTAAATAACAGATATTATGATAATTTATTTATTTGCTTTTAAAGTTCAGAATCCATTCTTGTAAAGTCAAAAATAAAAATATCTCTCAGAAAAGATCTGATTACTTGATAAAGATAGATTCATGGGTATCTGTGTAATAGTACCTAAGAAAATACTTGATAAAAGAAAAAAAAGTATTTTAAGGGATCATATGAAGGTAACATGTTAAATCTTTTCTAAAAACATATTTTTCTATCATTTTTAAATGCTAACACTGTGATAAAATTATCATAAGTTCAGAAAACTATGATATGTAATTTCCTCTATTTAGGCAGGTTATACAGTTCAAGAATAATCTTTTAAAACTCTTATTTAGAACTACAGCACCAACTTTAATTTTGTAATTTAAAATAGCTATCTAGTGAAGAAAACCATCAAAAACTTAGCAAAATAAAAAATTTTAAAGTATCCTGACTTCCTTCATAACAGGTATTACATTCCGTGACAAAAAAAATTAAACTCTTTCAAATTCTCTAAAATTTGCTATGTGTATTAAAGTTTATTTCTTAAAAGTTTTGTATACACTGGAAGAAAATAACATTTTAGAACAAAGGTACTTTTTAGAGAACAACTATAGATGTTTAAATGTGTATCTTAAATTTCCATGTCACTATTGTTCATAATTCATCCTCACCTTACATTATTTAGTTATCATCAGTATGATAACTAAAAAAAAAAAAGTCTAGCTTCAATTCACAGAGAAAATAGGGAAGAAAGTAGGCAAAACAATTCTGTCATACAAAAGATTATAGAAAACTAGCAAAACTCACAAATAAGCAAAATATTGCTTTCTATACCCATAATGTCCCTTTACATTTTCTTCTAGTAATAAAAATGAACATATTCATCAGGATGACCAAAGGACATAGCTGCTGTATAGAATACAAAAATAGACTTATGACAATATAAACTTAGTGTTATGTTCGTTAATCAGTGTTTCAGTATTTTATCTTGGAAATTATATATTGAATGATTGCCCCTTAACTAATTTAATTGTCCATTAATTAAATTAATTTAATATTAACTCGAGGTTTAGCTTAAGTAAAATCTTGGTAGTTTTGTTTAAGCTGACTAAATTATTGTTGATAAAATATAATGACAGAAATATAATTCATCTTATTTCTATGGGAATAAGTTGGCCTATTGGAATTGTAACAGTACAAATCTGAAAAATTTGGATTATATAGACTTGGCATGAAACAAATCTGATAAAAATGAAATACAGACTTGTATAATGCTCGAAAATATTTATTTAAATTTATGTAAAATTTTCCTTCGATAATCATGATTAGTACATTACTATGATATACATTTTATGTCAAATTGTCTTTGGGAAACATTTGGAGATAATCAAAATACATACACTTAAAATATTTTATTTCCTAGGTGTTTAAGAATATTCAATTAATATATGTGCTTATTCATTTTGAAAAGTCGATATAGACAATGATTTTTAATTTAGGAGATGCTATAATTTAATGTATTAATATTCCTTAGAGGTAAAAGTTAAGATTTTCTCAAATGTAGACACGGGGATCTATAATTACAAAGACAACTCATAACCTCAGTGCTGCTGGCTCACTAAAGTGTCAGAAGCAAACATATGCACACAAAATATCTTTCTGGTATGATTATTAAATAAGTATTTTTTTTTCTTACCAAGGTGTCTAAAATATTTTCTCAATTGAATTGAACTGTATGCAAACAAACAAGTGAGTAAAACCAGGTTCATAGGCATTTCCTGTGAGTAGGGAATAGATTTTCATCCTGCATGTAACGCAGATGATCAAATGGTCAGAACAGAAATCCAAATTTTCAGAGATTACACATGAGGGATGATTTGTTGATCAGGCAAGACATTTTTAAAAAGCAGGAGAGAGAGAGAGAGAGAGAGAGAGACACAGGTAGAGAAGGAATGAGGGAGGGATTTAGGGAGGGAGCAAGGAAGTGACAGAGGCAGAGGCCAATGCAGACATGGGCATGGACAGAGAGAGCAGACTGGAGATTATCTCTGAGAACCAAGAAGAGATGTGCTTTGGCTTAAATAGGCTTGGAAAAACATTTCTCTAGCAATACAATGTGCTTGGTTGTGTCAGGTGAGTTCACTTGGATGTTTTGGTGTATAATAATGCAGATTATAAAACATAATAAATGAGAATCTCCGGTAAATAGAATGAACACGTGATGAAGATTATATTGTTATCAAGGTGGTTCAAAGCAACCTTTCGAGGAACACAAATGCACAGGTACATACAATCAGGAGTAGTAAAATACATTTGTAGATAGATGCAATATTGACTAAAATTCTTGACATAGTAAAATAAAAATGTTTAGGAGATAGGAATATACAGAGTGGACATAATGTTTTGCCTAATTGATAAAACATGTTTGTATTGCTATGGACGTGAATGATTTGATTACCACTTGTTTATCAAGATAATTTCCACTCCTACAAAATTGCTTCTACTCCAGTCAATAGGTTTGATGAAGAAACATATTAAATGTGTCTCAGAGAGTCTGCTATTATACACACCAATCCAAATGTAAGTTGTTTTAGTGTTTCTAGATCCCCAGGTTTAATATGTCTTTCTTGGAGGACATTGATCTGTCTAGAATAAACCTGCTGGTGCATGCTTATATTTGTTCTTTCTTCTCACTTTCCTTTGTTCTTGGACTTCTTAATCTTGTTGAAAATTAAAAAAAGCATACTCCTTACCATCGTTCACAATTTTTTTTTTACCTGAGGGAAAAATAAATTTTAAAAATCCATCCATATATAAGTATCAATTATAAAAATTGATGTTTAAGAATACCCCTTCATTGAGAAGGAGCAATAAAAACTCACACTGCCTTCCCATCAGGTTGAATTTCCAACAAAAGTTTGATTCTTAAATATTGTATATTTCCTCACTTTAGAATTCTAAAGAAGGCCGGGCGTGGTGGAGCACGCCTTTAATCCCAGCACTCGGGAGGCTGAGGTAGGCGGAGCATTGTGAGTTCGAGGCCGGCTTGGGCTACAACGCAAGCGCAAGGCCGGCCTGAGCTACACAGTGTGACCCTGCCTCTAAAAATCAGGACCGGGAGTTTGGCTCAGTGACTTAAGCGCCTGTCTGATAGGCATGAGCTTGTGAGTTCAATCCCCGGTGCCACACATACACACACACAAAAATAAATAAATAAATGAAGAACTCTAAAGAAAAATAAACTTGAGTCATTTGTAGGTAATTGAATGCACCTTACTTTTTTTTTTTTTTTTTTTTTTTTTTTGCTGCACCAGGGATTGAACTCACAACCTTGCACCTGCCAGGGCAGGTTCTTAAGCCACTGAGCCAAACTCCTGGCCCTTGGATGCACCTTGAATCCATACTGTTAAGTGAAATAAATCAGGTACACAAACTTAAATATCTCAAGATTTCTCTGATATGAGAAGCCCAAATTACAAATAAAGAGTGACATACAAGCTAGTAGGAGGTAGAGTGATAATCATTCTCAGATGAGAAAGGGATCAAGAGGTGGAGGGAGGGAGGGACAGGGGATGAAAAAAGAAATTATGATGTGTTATGTACCAGTACCAACCCGCCCCATGAGGAATGCAAACATTATGCATTGCAAGCATGCACTAATAAAAAACCCCTCGCATTTCATTAAAAAGTAAACATGATTCTATAAGTTCAGTATCATTTTGACATGCTAACAGCTGTAGGAAAAATATAATTTCCAATATTTTCAGTATGAATTTCTTGTGAGGGCTCATATTTTATTTGATAGCCCTACTGTAAATTTCAGAAAAGTTATGGTGACGTTTCTTACATTTCACAAATTTGGAAATATTAGCAGATCAAATTAGCTGGGAAGTCAAAGAGATACATTCACAGTCTATGAATTTTTACCACATATTTTGTTACCTAAAATCCACTCATCTTTCTGTATTTTAGTTTCTAATTATTTTTCTAATTCAAATACAATTCATTTCTATAACATCAATGTATGCTTATATTCAGAGAGAAAATAAGAGTAAGAAATTTTTCTGTAACCATTTTTTTTTTGGAAATGTAAGTCTAAAATCTGTAAAAAAAAAAAAAAAGTGCTATTCATGGAGTACCTGGGGTGTGGAAGGTGAGAAATGCAGATTTAATTGTTTACTAGGAAATTCTGCAACATGGACTTGTCAGGGTAATTTTCTAAATATTTGTGTCACATCATTTCAAATTGTAATATTATTCTATGCCTAGTACGGGTTACCTCTTCCTAGGGTTTAATCATGACCATAATGAACAACGCTATTAATAGGTACAAGTTACAAATCTCTCAGTCACCATTGAGCATAAAAGTGTTTTGTTAGCAGCAAAGTCATTTGAAAGCTTTATGAAAAATGTTAAAATCTGAGCCTTTTTTGTGATTTACTAAAACAGATGTAAGATTTGTTCTAAAGTTTTGTTGCTTACCAAGCATAGGTGTCACTTAAAATTTGAAGCCAGAAATTTAATGTATAATATCACTTTAAAATACATATACATCTATGCTTGCAAATATGCATAATAAACATTCAAACACAGTAATGATTTAAAAAGCAAGAACACAGAATCTTTTATAATGCAAGGCACATATATCGGAAAAATTGCTACTACCAGTACCTTTCTGGAAAAAGTTCTTTTTTCCCCTCTTCTTCAGAAATTTGGGAATCACTATGACTTTTCAAAATCTTTGCAAGCTCAAAATGTGTTGTTTTTATATTTTATTTTATTTTTAGATCTTGTTTTACCAATTACAGAGTGTTGTATATTAAAATATAAGGGCTGTAATAATATTGACATATATAAAATTATCCCAGCTGAGTTATCCTTGTTTTGTTTTGTATTTTTGAAATAGATTCTCACTGTGTAGTCCAGGCTAGCTTAGACTTTGCTACATCCTTACATAGCCCAGCCTGGCCTCAAGTGTCCATTCCCCCTGCCTCAACCTTGTGTGTGCTAGGATTACAGGTGTGTGCTACTGTGCTCGGACTGAGTGGTTTTCAAAACATCAAATCATCGGGATATCCAAAGGGAATTATTTGCAAAAGTATTTGCTTCGGATACAGTATGAACCAAAAACTTTACTGTGGTCAAAATAAGTGTGATAAATGCTATATAGTATATTGCACATCAGTGCAGATTCAAAATGCTCATTAACATGAATAGGTGTTGCAGTTCCAGATGAGTTCCAAAACTATTCACCCTAACTAATGTAAGTGGACCTCTCGGATATTGTAAGGAAATATAATTTTGCATATATTAATGTTTATGAAATGTAGAGTTGGTGCTTTTAAATAGAGACTCAGTTGGTGCATTAAGTTACAGAAATTTCAAATTCTGAATGATGTTTTTAGTAATATCGTCTCTATATCATTAAATTTTGTGTCTAGGGGAATTTAGTAAATTTACTGTTCTGTAAAGAATTCTATATAATAAATGCATTTTATGAAAGGTACATAATACCAAAATCAAACAAGAAATATCATGCAAAATTCCTTCTGCATTTTTTTGTAAAATGTTTTTGAACATGGACTACTTGCACTGGGATATATGTTAGATTATAGGACTACTGATCAGTAAAGAAATATATCTTTTTCTAGGAAATTACAATATTATAGAAAAGATAAATATTGAATATGGAATTAAGTATAGTGGTGAATGCTAAATAAAAAAGCAGAATATGCTGTGGAAACTGCACCAGGCTTCTACATATATGTATGTATATATGTATACATACAAATGAGTAGATTTATATGTATAAAGAGATTTTTAAAATAAGAACTTGACTCACAGAATTACAGGGGTTTATTGATTGTTAAATCTTTAAGCAAGCCAGCAGCCTGGAAATTGACAGAACAGTTGATGCTATAGTGTTATAGAATTTCTTTCCTGTGAAACTCTGGTGTTTGCTTTCAACATCTTTGAAATTATTGGGTGGGTTCTTTCCACATTATTGAGGGTAGTCTACTTTATTTAATGTCACAAAATAGTTTCACAGCAAATGTAGATTCATGTTTGATTAAACAATTACCTAGTCAGGTTCTTATTTAAAACTAAACATCACAAGAATGTACAAAAGGATGTAGATATATATAAAAGAGAAACTGATCTGATTATGGTGGACTTCCTTTTGAAATAGGTCTGTTAATTCAAACATGAAACAAAAGGAATTCAATAACAAATTAAGAATTTAGTGTGAGGCAAAGTCAAGAAGAAAGAAAACCTTATGCGATATAATCCAGGGTAGAAAATATAGGACTGATTATTTTGATTCTTTGCTTCATAAAGGAAATAAACAGAAGATGATAAGGATAATTTCTTTGTTCTATACACTGAATAATGAAATCTCAGAAAGTATGCTTCAGAGAGAAATCATAATTTCAGTTTTAGGTCTGTTAAGGTCTGAAAAGTTTATGATATTCACATGAAATTGTCTAGTAAGGAAAAAAGAATATGGGACTAAAGAGCTCAGGTTGCATAGTTATTAATTCATGCAATTAAACTATTGGCAATACATAAAATTGCCTATGGAAGTTTAGGAGAAAAAAACAGGTGTTTAGACAGTGATGGGTGGCACATAATAAATGAATATTTTTGAGGAAAATTACTAAAGGAAAGAAAAAGAATGAGAAGAGGGACAGAGGAAGGCAGGGCAGGAGTAAGAGATGAAAAGAGTTACAGATAA
Source organism: Dasyprocta punctata (assembly GCA_004363535.1). Lineage (NCBI taxonomy): Eukaryota > Metazoa > Chordata > Mammalia > Rodentia > Dasyproctidae > Dasyprocta > Dasyprocta punctata. The sequence continues at coordinate 7,393 of RJWM01037088.1, forward strand.
AGATAGAGAGAACCTCCAGAGAGTCAGGAAGAAACGCACAGTGTATAATATCAGGGAAACCATAAAAATAGTTTGTCCCATTAAAAATATTGTAGTCAAGAACATTAGGTGCTATTGATGAATCAAGAAAGCAAGACAAGAGAGCATCACTAGCTTGGTGCCATGGAACCTATCGTAGAAAGACAATTATAGGTACATGGAAAAATCTTTGGAGCTAAGGAATGCAGAAACCATGTCTAGAAAAGTAGTTTAATGATTAAATTTGGAAAAAGTGGCAGCATAAAAATGAAGGTAATTACTTGGTCATTTCATTGTAAATAATTATTTTAGCTAATATGTATTTATGTGCTATATAATATAGTTTTGCTTTGTGTTAAATGATGAAGGAGCAAGTAACAAAGAATTTCAAAAACAACAGGCATTGACAGTAACTGATAGCTTACCATCCTGGAAACAAAAATGAAGAAAATCATCGGTATAGAAATGAATCAATTATCTTTGGGTGGAGAGTAGACTTCAAGGATCTGTCATTGCACTTGAAGGACAGTATAAGAAAGAAGTCAAGGTGTATGAGAAAACCATAAGATCCACAATGTGGAGTCAGTGTGAAACTGGAGATGGACTGATTACCTAACAGTAAAATTACATAGCAATTTTGAACATTCAGTGGATATTGGTGATTGTTGAAAATATCTAACTTTCCCTCTCCATTTTTCTCAATAGAATTGAGTAATTTAAACATAGGACTAAAAGGCTGCAGAATTTTTGTGGGGTATTTGGTGTGATTAAAAGATAATGAAACACAAGAATGTAGGCTTTATACACAACAACAGTTCAAAAATAAGTTTATTATATGTAAGTGATATTAGTAAATGGGGGAAGAATAGTGTGGGGAAAGAAAGCCCAGGGGGCAAAAAGTCCATCACCCACGTCTAAAAGATTTACAGTGGGGTTATAGATCAGAGAAAGAAGAGAATAAAAATTCACGGTTGCACAGTCAAATGCCTTCCCAGTGAAAAGAGAGCTGCTTGGGAAATAAGACTTGCAGAAGACATAGAAGTCTTACTTTTAACATACTGTCCACATAGCCTTGAAACTGTCGTGATATTACATCAGAAAATGAAGTGGAAGTGCTATGAACAAGGACCAAAGTTAAATAAGTAAAGGTGTCATCGGATGATAGACAGTAACAGTAATGACAAAGGACCTTATACAGTCATATACTGGAATCTCCAATGGAAAGAAACTTTTCACAAGAGAAATTTATAATGGGGAATAAGTGTCAGATAGTTTACACCTATAATTGTATATACAGTGGTGGCAAACCTATGTCACATGTGCCACAGTGGGCCTGTACCGCCCCTCTGTCAGAATGCCAGCCAAGCATTCAGGTTTAATTGCAGTGTTAAATAGGTGGGTTTGGGGTTGTCATTTGGGCACTCGGTCTCCAAAAGGTTCACCATCAACGGTATATACTATGCGGATGACTTTGAGTACTCTGTGAATCAGATGCCACAATGCCAAAGCGTTATTAGGAAATAGCCGTGAGTGATAAAAAAGGAAAGGGCACAAGAGAAGGTAAGCCAGGAAAGTCTTCAGACAACAAGTCAGGACTCAGATGCATGAAAGTAGAAAAGGAAACGGGGACTGGTTTACGAACAACTAAAGACTACACAGGTAGCTACTCTGCAGAAGTCTAAGCTGGGTTAACGAGTGCTCAGACAAATGATTCCACATTTTAAAAGTCCCACATAAGGCAGATATTCCGACTTCAATCACAGATCTCCCCTAAATTCGCAGGTGACTGAAAGGATTTGAACATGGTGCTGTATTCATCAGTGAATTAATCCACTTGTGAATTCATAGGCCAGTGTGCTATTAGGAGGTGGAATCATTGGTGACAAGGCACAGAAAGGTGTATCTCTCTCCAGGCCCTTCTCTTCTTTGTCTTCTTCCCAAACTCCATGATTTATGCAGCTTTCCTCTACCAGGACCTTCTACCATTGCTTCCTGCCCTGGAGCCAGAGGACTATGCACTGAATTCTGTAAAAACCAGGAGCTAAAATATACCTTTGATTGTAGGTATCTGGTAAGAAAGCAGAAATGACCCAAATTTAGAGCTTCATTATGTTCCATCATTGGTTTTAAACAAGCATAGGTAGTGTGGCTTTGGGTTGAAAACCACTGTAGACCCTAAGGTGCAGCAGCTGGAGTCTGTGAACCAACTCTGTGTCCGCAGAGAATCTTCACGAGCAATCTTGGAGGCCTCTGAGGCCAGCACACTGTCCTCTCAGACATCCACCTCTCCTGCACAATCCTTTTCTCACAGAAATTATTTTCCTTGGTTGGTTTTGCTTTTCTTCTTTAAGTATCCTACATAGAAAAAGGAGCAATACCTAATAAAGATTCTTGAGAAATTTTTTTGAATTTTTCTCCATAACAAGCATACTCAAAGTGACTCAAAGAATGTTATTCTTGTGAGTCAGAGACAGCAATACATTTAATTCATTGTAGCAGAAACTGATGTAAGAGATCTTAAAATAAAATGACAGCTACATTCTTGTCAATATGAGGTTTCTCTAAGCCCCAAGTATTTGTCAGAGACTCAGTCCATTAGCTTAAGTATCAGTGGACATAGTATCTTCATACTGAGTATTGCTTGGCTGTCAATGTGTTGAGGACCAAATTTCCTTGGTTAAAATTCTGTGCATCACAGGTGTTTCAAGATTAAAGGCATGGGAGGATTTCTTGGTCAGAGATCCGACACTTGTTGTATGTAGTTAATTATATATTTTTATCAGTAATTATAAGGAGTTCAAGGATAATACACCAAACTCTTAAATGAATGATTTAGATCATTAAAATGACATTTGTTATAACATGACTGAAAGTAGAAATGTATACTGATATTGAACCATCCTTTTCTTGACTATCAGTAATCTCATTGTTACTATTTAATTCCAATCGGCAGTTATCAAGTAGTTACATTCATCTTCATTTTTTCTTGAATATTATTAGCTTTATGCTCCTGGTATCTTCAGTATCTTATGTCACAGATTTGAAGTAACCTGACAGTTTTTGAGAGCAAAAGTTATAATATGTGTAAAAGTCAGTTTTCCTCAACTTTTTATTCTTGTAGAATGTATACCTACCATCATGTAAACATTATGAAAAAGTAGTCAAATTAACCAGGTAGAGTGGAGCATAAATAGTAATGATTCATCATCTGACTTTTATGGAAAATTTATGCTTAGTATTTAGAAAAATTTTAGTGACCAGTTTTCTAATTATTAAAGCTATATATTTTTCCAGTCAAAAAATAGTGACAGTTATTTTCCTGACTTCATTCTCCTCCTTGTTTGGAACATATGAGTTCCATTTACTACATAAGTGGAATTCCAGACATAAACTCGAGCTGGCTGGTGATATTATTCTATCTACTTTTCTATTTGGTTTTGAGTTATTGTTTTGTTTCAAGTTTATAAATATATTTATCTTTCTGTCATTGTGTGTTCAACTTTTTCTCTTGATTGTATCTTTACCAGAGGAGGCTGATGTATCTTACCTGATTAATTTAAGGAAAACACATTTGAAAAAGACAGGTTAATTAAAGTCTACATCTTAGATAACTGGGAATGACTAGTCTAGGTCATTCATTTGGAGGGAAAATAGTATGGAAATTTTAAAGTTATTATGAACCATTGTTCATATTAACAGTGACAAATATCCTTATAATCCAAAGTCTACTAGACACTATTAAGCAATTTAAAGATAAATGATCTTTACTTCAGAGATTTTACAGTTTTGTAGATATTCTCACAATGTAAATTACAGTTATATGAGAAAAAAGACATTTCATTCAATAATAGTGCAAAGTTTTCCAGGAATTGAAATAAATGGTTGTCAACTATAGTATGTGAAATTAGGAAATGAGGAAGATAGGATCCAATATAAACAGGATTTGCCCTTTGACCAATAGCTAGAAGGCAAGAATACTCTTCAAGGGGTATAAAATGGAAAGGAAAACGCTTTCTTCTTCATTTCAGATACAATGAGTGAAGAGAAAGAAGTGGAGGTATTGGAATTGCTGAAGTGCACAGTAGTTCTACTTTTTATTTTGTTTTCTTTTCTCTTTGTTTTCCTTCATAGTTGTACTAGTTTACATTGTCATCAACAGTGTGTGAGTTCTCCTTACTCTATTTCTTTACTAGCATTTATTTTTGTGTTTTTGACACTAACCATTAAAATGGGTGAAGTTCATTGAAGTTTTAATTTTCATTTCCTTGATGATTAGTGATGTTTAGTACTTTTCATACAGCCATTGGTCATTTGTATGCCTTTTTTGGGGGAAATATCAATTCTTTGGCCTACTTTTTATTTGGATTATTTGTTCAGTTTGGTGATTGAATTGATTTTCTTTTAATTTCTAGATATCCACCCTTATCAATGTATAATTTGCACATATTTTCTTCCATTCCTTAGGTTTTCCTTAGCTCTGTTAATTGTTTCCTTTCCTGTGAAGAAGCTTTTAAGTTGAGACAATCTCATTTGCCAATTTTTGCTTTGATTAACTGTGGCTTTTGTACATTATCCAAAATAATTTTGGCAAAGTCAATTTTGTATTCGCTCTGTGTTTTCTGCAAGTCATTTCATAGTGCTGAGTATTAATTAGAATTTACCTCATAAAATACCAATATTAAATGTTAATTAAAATAATTGTGAAATTGGAGTTAAAATATTATGAGGAGAAAATGATAAAGACGGCCTTTGGTGGTGAAGAGAGAAGTGCCTGTGTAAGGTGAACTAGGCAGGGAACCAAATATAAGATAATAGTTGAAAAGATCACACAGGAGGTGGGCTAGAAAGAAGGAAAGAGACATAGAAACTGTCCAAATAAGCATTTATTGAGTTCTTAGTCTCTGCCAGGCAGTATATTTGTACATCTATTATTTAACACCAAATATAAAGGTTTCAAGTTTCTAGAATCTTAGCATTTGTTTTGAAACTAGGAAAATCCTTTTTCAAAAGTCAGTTTACTGTCAAATATCAGCAAAAAGAATAGGTGAGTGTTTTTTTTTTTAGTTTTTAGATTTGGTGATTGCAGATGCCTTGAGACTGATGCCTTCCTCTTTCATGAAAAACAACACCCATTGCCAGTTCCCTGTGTTCTGAGTATCCTGTTGCCTAGATGAAATCTTCAGAAATATAATTTTCTGGTAAAAATGAAGTTTCCAAAGAGAAGCTTCAGTTCTACCATACAGACTATGTAAAGTGTTCAACTTTAGTTTGCAGTGGAGAACTGAGTGACCAGCCATTTAAGAAAATGAGTCCAAACTCAGACAGATCTGAATCATGGACATGATTTAAGGCAAAAAAGAGGAAAGCCTTTTTGAATCTCGGAGAGTGAAGACTCTGCACAACCATTTTCTCAGTGTTTACTTCTACCAATAATATTTTGGAGGGTATGGGAATGCCAAACTATAAGCAGGGTTTTAGCTGAAGCAATTTTGAGACTCTGTAACATCCCTTAAGATTTTAAATTTTAACAATTTCAGTAGGTTAAAGAAAACATTTCTGTGAATATGAACTATATTCTTCCCTTGGTGATGATAGTTTTATGCTACTTTCTAGACTAGATATTGTTATATTGTTAGAAGAAACTAGTCTTTTTTTTTTTTTTTTAAGACAGGGTCTTGCTATGTACTTCAGGTTGGCCTTGAATTCACTATCTACCCCTGACCGGCCATGAACTCACAGCACTCCTCCTACCTCAGTGCCCTCAGTAGTGGGATTGCAGGCTTGCACCACTCCTGGCTAGAAAATAGTCATTCTAACTGGACTATTTCTCAGGAAAGCCATTGTTAGTCCAAGTAATATGAAGAAACCTAACTTGTCTGGCAGTCTAGAGTGTACTGTTCCATGTTCCAGTGATAGTCTGACTTTTTGCATCCTTTTGAATGTAAAACATGATATTTTTCATGGATTCAAGTATCCTTGGCCTTCTGATGTGTATTTTAACATTTTGGATCTTTTTCTGAATGTCCTTTTGATATCTATGCTCAGTGCTGCAGAAGTGGTCAATAAATGAAGCCTATTGTACAAATTCCAAGACTATACACAAGTGTAATACTCTTAACTCTTAGTAAAAGAAGACAGAAAACAGTCATTGAGTAGTGTAAAATATAGAAGGGTTGCCCAGAATGACCTTGAAAGAAGGTTCTTAGAGTAGTTTTATACAGAGTGATTGCAATACAAAAATATAGGAGAGACTGACAAAAGAAAATAGTAATATAAGAGTGAAAATGGCAAAGGAAATTCAATGATAAAATGCACATATGGTTGAAACTGAATTTATATTGAACGGTGTGCCTGTAGAATTTTTGCCTCATTATATAATTATGTCATATTTCTCTCTAAAAAGAGAAAATATAAAATTTATTGCATATCTTATCCTCTTGCTATTAAAAATGTTTCTTGTATAAAGTTCATGTCATATGCATGTTATACCATGAGGAATGGCATTTGCAAATGAATTTATGCACTTTTATCTCAATGTCTGGATTTTAATCTCTTCTAAATTAGCAATTAAGTTGAAGTAAATGTACTTTTGATATGATTTCATATGTTTAAAATGCCATTTGATTCTTTTTCAGAACTCTCATAAATATGATGATTTTAATTTAGTGTGCTAAAATTACAAATCCCCAACATGAAAGCTTTTATATTTCTTCAAATAAAGAATACAAAATTCAAAACTGCTAATAATGTTTTTTCTTAAATGGTTGTTTTAATATTATATTCATCATATTTAGCATGTGAATTGTACCTCATACTCATATCAGAGAACATGATTTAACAATTAATGAATGCAGGAGTGTGATTTAACTGAATAGTTTGCCTAAACTAGTCACTTATATCTCAGTTTTCATCTTTTCTTCTATGTAAATTTGACTGACAGATATTTTGTCAAAGAACTAGCACTTATACTAAGACAATAAAAGCATTTAAAATGACAACAAAATAAAAGATTTAAAGGTTTATTTGTTTTTCCTACTAGTCACACTTGAACGCTAAAACCTGTATTTTTTACTTTAGTTTGTACACCAGTGCTTCACTTCTTGCATAAACTGGTGATTTTGGAAGAATATTAAGTCTAGAAATGACTATGACACTGTAGTACACCATTGGTAGTGAATACTGTTAGTACAGTTCATACATAAAACAGTGCTTAGAGCTCATTGACTGAATGAATGAATCTGTCAAAAAGTAAAGTTTGGGCCAGGGATTTAGCTCAGTGCTGTAAGCACCTGCCTGGCAAGTGTGAGGTCTTCAGTTTGATCCCTGGTACCAAAAAAAAAAAAAAAAAAAAAAAAAAAAAAGTTAAGTTTATTACATAGGTGAAATAATTTTTAAAATGATTTTTAGGTAAAAGTGATCACTACATGAAGTGTACTGTGATTCACTTTATTTGACCTTTTTGAAGTACTTTGATGTATGAGGCATTTGTGAAGATGCAGGTGAGGCTACTTTATGCTGATTCTTTAGAACACAGCAAGTGCAATCCCATTGTTATGCAAACAAAACAAAAGCAAAGAGGCGGTAGTACTTTATACACTGCGTAATTACTGATTTTTCTTTAATAATTTTTGTATCTCTAAATAATGCTTAATGGGTCTTTTATCAGTTTCAATAAAACACTGCTTTCTTTATGTGTAAAAGTAATTTAAAGTCATGTTACATTCTTAAGAGATTATGGTATTAATAAAATATAGGAATGATTACTGCCATGCTAAACCTATTAATAAATTCCAAAGCAACACCATTAGCTCTTGAATTATAATAAGTGTCCATTATTGTCATAATAAATAAAATATCCAAAATTGTTTGTAAAGTTCTAATTATGTAAATACTTTATATTGATGAATTTATACTTACAGATCTAAGTTTTAATATCTTCTTTTTTCTAATATCTAGTATTTATTATTATTGTTATTATTTTGGTACCAGGGATTGAACTCACAACCTTGCACTTGCCAGGCAGGTGCTTGTGCCACTGAGTGAAAACCCCAGCCCTAAAATCTAGTATTTATAGATTTTTAAAACTCTATTCTCCATAGGTAATCAACATGAGTACATTTTGTATGACTTCAGTTTTGTGTTTTTGACAGGTTTAATTTCCCCTTTGATTTGATTTGCATTCATTTTATCTGAAATGGTAGCATTAATCTTTCCTCATTCTTGAGTTTAGCATCGTTAGGTACCCCTATTTATAGATTCAAGTTCACAACAGTTACCTTTGTAACTATTTAAAGCACATCTTCTTTTTACTATTTGTTTTTATCACATCATAAAATTGCCTTCTTTCTCCTTCATCTACTGCTTTAAATGATTTATTTCTGTGAGCACTGTTAAGCTCACGGCTCACGCCAGCATTAAAATGTGTGTATGTGTATGCAGATCTTTGTGCATGAGCATGCGTGTGTGTATATGTATGTACATTTATGTTTTGTGAGTCATTGCTAAAAATTAATTATAATAACCTTATACATTGCTTTACACCATTATACATTTTTAAGAGGCGACTCATTTTCCTAAAATGTAGATGTTGAAATAACGTCATTAATGTGTATAAACCTGTCTGAATCTTCATTGTGTATTACTTAGCCAGTAGAATATACACAATATTGTAATAGCCTATGTAAGGGAGTCTGATTGGGATCATTTTTAACTCAAATCTGTTTTATGAGAGGCAGCAAAGTACAGTGACAAAGAATATAGCATTTCATTGTTTAATTCTGTTTCTGCTACATGTTATTTCATTGACCTTGGATTAGCTACTTAATTCTCTAAGATTTATCTGTCAAGTGGGATTAATAAAAATACCTATATATAGGTTTATATCAGCCAGTTTTTATAAGTACCTGAAATATATGGTTAAAACTTACGATTTCAAAATAATCCATATTAAATTTGCCTATAGGCTATGGTAATACATTCCTAATGATCTGAAGAAAATTTTAATTTATATATAAATTCATAATCTGGTAGTTAAATATCAATAAAATTAAAGAGTGAGTACATAAATCTAAGCTTATTGTTTAGCCCAACTTTTAAAATCAAAGTATACTCAATTTATATGTTTATGTCATGGAGCTTAATCAAATCTTTTAACTACTTTTGGACATTCTCCAAAAAATTTCACTTCAATTGTACATTTCCAAACTTTTTGTATGTGAAAACTTCACAGTGGATTTGATAGTGTCAGATATCAAAGACATTTATCAATTAAGATGAAGTCCTTGTGCATCCCATTTACAACCTGGATTGAGATATGCATGCATGGATACATCATATTTTTAATTTTTCAAAATATTTATGGCATTGTTTTTGCTTGATATAACGTCTTCTAGTCATTTTATTTAGGAGAGGAGAATGAAGCCATTTGCAAGTAATCATATTAATTAGTAAATTTGAGATTAACCATGATTTTGTTGATGTAATTCAGTTACCTCAGGTAAGCAAGGATTGTTTTTATTTTATAGGGACTGACTAAGTATTTGTCATTTATTTCATCTTGGAAAATTGTTCCTCCTGAATCACTGTTTTATCAATACACGAAAGAGGAAGAAATTCTACCTTCTAAGATTATTCTGCTGTTCTAAAACACTTAATTTTTCTTTTATTTCTTTAGTGACTACAATGAATTTTAATAAATGTTGTATCTGGGCATTTTCATAGTAGTAGATTCTAAAGAAGTCACTTACTAAAAAGATTACAGTGAAAAGAACACATTTTTTTTTTTTTTTTTGTACTGGGGATCGAACTCACAACCTAGTACTTACCAGGCAAGTGCTTGAGCTGCTGAGCTAAATCCCTGGTCCAAGAACACAATTTTTGATGAAGCTTCGACATTATGCTCATGTGATTATGCTCACAGTAGAGAAAATGTGAGATTTGGTGGAACAAATACGTCAGTTTCCAAGAATATACACAAATACATATATGGTTCTGAATATATAATACTCAATTGAGATCTATCTATCTATCTATCCATCTATATTGTTCTGAAACTTCTATGTCAGTGTGAATAGTGCATTGAACTATTGCCATATGCAGTACGTGTGGTTCCCAATGTATATATTTTCTCTTCCTTGGGGGAAAGAATTACTCTTTTTTACAACAAGGGTATGGTGAGCCTTTACTCGGTGAGTTTTTGCTATGCACCAGGCACTGTATTGTTCACTTTATATGCACTTTGTCATACAGTTCTCACAACCAAAGTATGA
>RJWM01037089.1:0-17688 GCA_004363535.1 Dasyprocta punctata
TGCGTGTCTATGTCTGTCAATATGATCAACCCCTATGAAGGTAACGATATGTAATATTGTAACTACTGTCAAACTTCAACCACCTCAGAGTGTAAACCTACAGTGTAATTGTATCAGATCTGTCGTTGTTGTTGTTTGTCTTTCATGCTTTTTGTTTCTATCTTCTGTGTCTATTTTCTTTTAAATAAAAAAAAAGAAAAAAAAAACAAAATAAACCAGTATAAGTGATACAGGACTTCAAAACCTTACAAAATCAACAATAGTTACCATAATGCCTTTTGTTGTCTTCAAAATAGCTGCAGGTACCATCAAACATAGTAAAAATTGAACCGAACATAATAGAATAGAAACAATGAAAACAAAACAATGAATGCCATAAAAGACTTCAAAACAAGCCAATAGTAAATCCAAAATGGCTACTATAATGTACCTTGCTATCCTTCAAATAGCTGCTCCTGCCATCAGATTTAACATAATCAAGCAAAACAAAAGAGAATAAAATCCAACCCAACAAAACAATGAAAGTGATACGGTTTCCCAGTGGGGATCACTTCCTGGTGAGGCCTTGTTCACTCCCTCCACAGTCCGTGAATGGCGCTTACTCATGGAGAGAGGCTTGAGTCTGGCTGTCCAATCATATTTTTAAATATGGGCAAAATATATGAATGGATACTTCCCCAAAGAAGATATACAGATGGTTCATAAACTAGATCACTTAGACAGTACAAATTAGGACATGGTACAAATTAACAGGAAAAACAAGGCAGACTAACAGCAAAAGAAACAAAGTTTATTTATACATCCACATAGGAGACTCCATAATGAGTACTGAATGGAATAGCCAAAGTTAAAGTTTATACATCAACTTAACAAAAAAAATATATTTTTAGGCCTTCAATGGAAAAGTATGGAAGATTTATTTTTATGTTCATTTTTTATATTTGTGGTACTGGAGGTTGAATGCAGGATTTTCACACTGAGCTACATCCCTAGTCCTTTTTTATTTTTGATACAGGTTCTCACTAAGTTGCTAAGTTGCTTAGGCCAGGGTCTATTTTGTGATCCTCCTGCCTCAGCCTCCCACAGTGCTGAGATTACAGGTGTGCACCACCATGCCTGTCTTTGTACAGCTTTTTGATGCTAAATGACAATCTTTCTGATTGACTGGAAGTTTTCCTATCAAGGGATATAAAGGAGATGTATTCATTCTTCTGAGTGCGAAGGGACAGTTGTCTTTGGAAAATTCCTTGGAATGTCAATGGCAGCTGAATTTTCAGGAAATTATACTTAAATTTAGTTAGTGGTATTTTGAGTGTGTGTGTTCATGTATGTGCAGTTCAGATGTTTTAAGTCTAAAATAATTTTGATTCCATTCAGTGACTTTTAATTACTTCAGCATATCATTAGAGAACTGCAAATCAAAACAATGTGATATTACCACACACTAATTAGCATGGCTAATTTTTTAAATGACACCACCAAATGCTAGTGAGGATTTAGAGGAGTTGGAATGCTAGATCACTGAGGGTAGGAGTCTATTTCCAGCATCATATTTTGGGATGAATATTATAGTCTCCTGCGGTCATATATTAGAATGAGCTACTCTGATATTTGATAAGGAATCTAATTAGTCTGCCCAAACCTCATGACCTTTACTTGGCTCTGTGGAGAAGACTTTTCTTCATGGATAGTCCCACCAATATTGCATGCAAAAGAGGAAGGTTAGTTCCCTAAGGCAGAGAAATGTACAGTTATCCAAATAAGGGGTGGATGCTGGGAAAGCCAGAGCAACAAATCAAAGGTATTTATTGTACTAATTGCCCTTACATCCATTTCCTTCTACACTTATTTAAATCACTGTCTTCCAAACCTTTAATAAAAACAATGGCATGACGTGGTGGCACATGCCTTTAATCCCAGCACTCGGGAGGCTGAGGTAGGTGGAGCGTTGTGAGTTCAAGGCCCGCTTGGGCTACAACGCTAGCGCAAGGCTGGCCTGAGCTACATAGTGCGACCCTGCCTCAAAAAACCAGGGCCGGGAGTTTGGCTCAGTGGCTTAAGCGCCTGCCCTGGCAGGCGTGAGGCTGTGAGTTCGATCCCCGGTGCCGCAAACAAACAAACAAACAAAAACAAAACAATGGCATGAAACATGCACTGTGGGTGCAAGGCCTCTACCATGGGTGGGAAGAGAATGAACCAACAGCAAAGAACACACATAGGCTCAGAGTTTATTGGGGTACTTCAAAATAGCAGCAGGTGAGTCCAAGAGAAGACTTCACTGTCAGGGTAAAATGCTGAGGTTTTTATAAGATTTTGTAGCCAGCAGGGCAAAATGGAACTTTAGAAGTTAGATTGTTTTGTTTTGTTTTGTTTTTTCCTGTAGAGAGAAGTGGCTTCTCCAAACTGCTTCAGACCTAGGGCATTAACAGACACCCTCACCTCTCCTCAGTCCAGATGAGTCTACAGGGCACCAATGCAGACAGCAGAAGGCCACAGACAAGGGAGGGAGAGGCTGGGTCCAGGAGGGATGAAACAAGCCTGGACACATCTGCTCTCTCACTGTGCTCCCTCCCCACACTGGTGCTTGTGGTGAAAGACGCAAACACACCTGTACATGGAGAGATGGCGATTTGGGTGGTGAGACCCCTCCACCTCCTCAGAGCTAGCTTTGAGTAGAGTTTTATTTTTCTTCTTTACCAAAATAAATGACTTTCTTTGATTTGGTCAGTGGTGAGAAAACAAATCTGAGCATAAGGACCTATTGACTGGTAACCATTTGAGGATATTAGAAGGGCACAGGAAAGTCAGAATAACCATCCTGGGCAGGTTTAAGTCAATCTACACTCTGCTTGTCTCACAAAAGCACCTGCATTTGTCAAAAGTTATACATTAAAGGAGTCAATTTGACATGGTCTACTACTCTGGTTCTCACAGAAGCTCCTTTGTCTCAAGATAAAGACATCTATATGGACCAACTCCAAGAAAAGAGTCATAGTCCATTGGGAAGAAATATGTGTGTTGCACATTAAAGGTATGTTTATAATCAGGCATGGTACACCCAGCTGTCATCACAACACTCAAGAGGCTGAGGCAGGAGGATCTCTGTGAGCTCAAGTCCAGCTTGACAAGATAATCTCTGTGAGCTCAAGGCCAGCACTCAACAGGCTGAGGCCAGAGGACCTCTGTGAGCTCAAGGAACTACATAACGAGATCAATCTAAACTACAAAGTGAGGTTTTGTCTCAAAACACAAACAACAAAAAAAGACATGCTTGCTCTTTTCTTTTACATGTGGTTTATCTTGTGTAAAAGATCCAGGGTACTTAGTGTGAGCTCTTTCAGAGAAGTCTCGTGGGCCACAAAGCTAGAGTTATTGTAACTATATCATAGCTCTAGCTTAACTCATTTTGTTTTTACAATATTGGGAAAACTTTATTACTAGGAATTTGAGACAAATACAAGGTAACTGCAGTAGTACATACAGATAAGTACAAATATTAAGAGAAAAGGATTTCTTAGGAAAATTCTACAATCTATGTAGAGTGTCTCTTAAACTACTTTGCCAATTTAAATAAAGGAGGAGGGAAAAGTAGACCTTTTTCCTTTTGGGAGTTGATAGGAGATGCAAGATAAAAAGATGAAGTTGACAATGCTATTAGTGAAATTGAAAGGCAATTACTGTTGACAATAATTAAGTGTATACTTCAAAACAGCTAGCAGGAAAATACTTAATTGTTTACAACACAAAGAAATAATAAATGTTTAAGATGAGGGATATGCTAGTTACCCTGTGCTCCATAAATAATGTATAATTATCAACTGTGGACAAAATTTACAGTTTGTATTTTTAATTCCCCATTCAACAAAATATCAATTGTTGATTTATTAAAGGTAAACGAACTGTATATGGCAACCTGTTAGTGCTGAAAATCTACCATATATGTATATATTTAAACCACTCTTTCTGATAGTATTTAAAATACTGAATCTCTGGTGCCAAATCTGAAAATTATCAAGATTTTCATTTTCCTCATTTTCATACTTCTACCTCTCCTCTGACCCCACTTTATCTTTAACAGCCATCCATCCAACATTTTGTTTGGTTTGGTTTTGTAAATACCCCTACTTATATCCCAACACAAAACACTGACAATATTCTTTCATAAACTAGAAAATCCCAGAACAGTCCAAGAATACAGCTTTGTTCCAGAAGCATGGCACAGGCAAAATGATAAATAAGAAAACAATCGATGCCCTCTTTTGATGCAGTCAGAATGCTCCTGAGAGTCCATCACTTTGAGGATTTGCAGATGTAATCTTGAAGGAATTTTCAGCAGACTTCTCAGACAAGGGTCAGAGAATAAGCCTTTGATAATTTTCTAGTCTTCAGTTGATAATTTCTGCCAATGTGACTGAAAACATGAAAGCCTTTTCATCAGCGAGTACTGTAAAATCTCTCAAGTAAAAGAGTTCAGAAGAATTCAGAAGAATAGATGGTTGCTTGTGACAGTTTCTTGCGTATCTTACACTCCCTACAGGACCTAGCTGAATTTTTACCCTGCTCTAATCTTTGAGGACAGAATGCCTCAAGGCCAGAAGTCTCTCCTCAGCTGAGCTAACCAAAATCAGTTAGATGTGAGAAGGCTGCCCAAGTGCCCACCAGGCAATCCTTAGCTTCATTATATCCTCTTCCCCATGCAGACTCTGCCAGGAGACAGGGCAGGAGATTGTCCCCAGGAAAGTAATAGAAGGTGGAAGAGACTGATAAAATCAGACCAAATGAGTCAAAACAAAACCTCATGATAATGCCCGTGCATGTTACATGGCACACAGCCTTGCACCATGATAATTGACAGTTGCCATGCAGATGATCAGAAAAAACCATAGAAGGAGCAAAAAATGGCATCTGAATCTCCAGAACATCTCTGCTCCTTCCCAGAAGAGACATTAATATTTCTTTCCTCCATTAGCTTCTCTTAATAACATATTTCTTTTATACTGTATTTATAATTTCCTGCCTTCCCCCCAAATCAAGAGGTTGATCTGCTTGGTTTGCAAGTCTACTTCTCACTTCTATCCTTGACCAAGAATAAATATCAACTTCATTGCTTAGTTGGTGCTTGGTCTTCTTGCCGACTGCACAATTCTGAGAAGGGAAAAAGGACCTAGTTTGGGGTTGTAAATTGGAGACAATCTTGGACCTTTGGTCTTCTTTCCTGTGAGTTAAGCCTTTTTGTTTACAAACAGATCCCAGGAAAGGGTGTTGATGACAATTTCCTATAGGAGGAAGTGTTCTTCAGATACCAAAACTTCGGAGAAAGTCCCACTCTGCTTTAAAAGGGAAAGAAGAACAAGACAGGGCTGGGAGATCAGAGGGGCCTTGGTTCTCCCATTGCTCAAAGCACTCAGGAGAGCTGGGCGGGTGGCACATACCTGTCATGCCAGCACCCTGGGAGGCTGAGGTAGGAGCTCAGCCTGGGCAACTTAGCAATGTCACGAGACCCTGTCTGAAGATAGAGAAGGGCTAGAGTTGTAGTTTAGTGCAAGGGCTCTGGGCTCAACCTCTAGTAACACAAACAAATGCTCTAAACACTGAGCATGCCAAAACATCATACTTAGAATGTCATTTTCTGAGTCCCAACAGTATTAGAGTCTAAATTCAAGCTGTGACTGAAAGCAGTGGAGAAAGGCTTGTTACCCCAAGTAGGAAGAACACTGCTGAAGTTACTTTGCAAAGCAGTGTCCTTCCCAAAAACAGAAAACAGGGAGCCCTTTCAGAAAACAATATTGAAAGCATGCAGACAGCTTTCTAAGGGTCCATCCCCTCAAAGTATGAGACCTTGTCCTGAAAAGTGCCCATGTTTCCTAGCAGCAAACTTCACTTCCTGTTTCTGTCTCTGACTTTTTCTCATGTTTATAAGAGATACAAATGTTAATAAATTTTCATTTGCTTTGCTTTTCTTAATCTGATTTTGTTACATGTACCTGAAGCATGAACCCAGAAGGGTAAAATGAAAATATTTTTTCCTTCTCTGTACTGCATTAAGAGAGCACGTACCAGCTGAATGTGATGGTACACACTTATAGTTCCAGGTTCTGTGGAGGCTGAGGCAAGAGGGTCCCAAATTCAAGGCCAGTCTGGGCAACTCACCAAGACCCTCTCTAGAAGTTGCAGGAAAAAAATGGCCATGCTGAGTCTGAGAGGAGTACAACAAGAAGCCAATTTGCCCTTCCCATAAACCACGCAGGGCCCAGGAAGAGAAAAGCCAGTTCACCCTTCCCATAAGACGATTGGTGCACAGGCTGAGAATCAAGAAGACCACCCCTCTACTCCCATAAGCAACCGACTGGTTTGGAGGACAGGCTGATTTGGTAGCAACTGAGGGATAAAAACAACTAAATGCTTGTATTGTTTTCTTGACTTTGCAGGCCTAAGGCTGAGCATGTTAGGAGGATAACAATATGGAATATAGCAAATATGGAGAAATTCCTTTTGTCTTGTTTTTCAAATTCAATATTGTTCTCACTGTTTTGTTTTATTCTGATTAATTGTTTTGTTTTATTCAATTTTCTGTTTTGATTGGTTTTATTCTGCTTTATTTTATTTGATTTTACTGTGTCTGACGGTATGAACAACTATTGTAAAGATACAAGACATATTATGGTAACCATTGTAGATTTCCTATTATCCTGTTTTGAAGTTCTGTGCCAGTTTCACTATTTTGCTTTGGTTGACTTTGTTCTGTTTTTTTTTGGGGGGGTTTTATTCCCTTTAAAAAAAAATGAGCCAGATTCTAGCCTTTCCTTGTGAGTCAATGCTATTTGTGGTCTGCAGGGGAAGAGAACAAGGATTCACCAAGAAGCAAGCCCTCCCTGCGAACCAGTGCCATGCATAGGCCGCTGCTGGCAGGGGAACAGTCAGACACCAGACTCTTCCGGCACATGAGCTGGCAAACAAAAAGAGCTAATCCCCACCCCATCAAAAGCGACCAGCTGATCCAGGGAAACACAGGCTGTGATGATAGCTATTGAGGTGAAATGCAATTTGATATTTGTGGTGTTTGGTATTTCACTGACTTTGCAGGTCTAGGACTGGTGGTCTGATCATCTATTCAGAGGATCACAGTATGCAGTGTGGGATCTAGGAGGGGATCTCCTGAAGATGGTAGCCATTGTTAATTCCCTATCATCTTGTTCTGAAGTCCTATTATTTTTCATTGTTTTGTTGGGTTGGATTTTGTTCTGTTTTGTTTGGTTTTGTTATATGGCATGACCAGCTATTTCATAGAGAGCAAGATATATTATCATAGCCATTTTGGATTTATGACTGTCTCATTCTGAAATCCTTTATTGAACTCATTGTTTTGTTTTTATTGGTTCTATTCTGTTCTGTTCTATTTGATTTTTACTATGCCTGAAGGTATCTGAAGCTATTTTGAAGACAACAAGAGACATCATGGTAACTATTGTTGATTTTGGATTGTTTTGAGGTCCTGTGTCACTTACACTGGTTTGTTTTGATTGGTCTTACTCTGTTTTATTTTCCTGGGATCTATCCTCATTAAAATAAAATTTAAAAAATTAAAAAAGAAATAAAATAAAATAAATGACTGGGGATGTTCTTCAGTACTTCCTGTGTTCAGTCTTCAGGAAAATACACACACAGGGCATGAGGCAAAGGCCTGCACGGCAAACCACATCCAGCTGTGCAAGCCTGGCACCTCACTCAGAATGTGGTAGGGCCATGCCCAGCAACCTGAAGCAGCTGGGGAGCTTTGGTGTGCCACATGGCTTGAGCTGAAGGTCTGAACAGTGTATTCCATCTAGCTGTTCAGCCTTGGTATGTTACTTAGAACCTGGTAGAGTCCCACTCAACAACCTCAAATAGCTGGGGAAATTCAGAGGGCCATGTGGGGTGTGCGGAAAGCCCACCCAGCATACAACCCATGTTTGAGAGCCTTCAAGTGCCACTAGGGCCCTGGTAAAGCCTGACTAATGGCCCCCACTAAACTGGGGAAATTCCCTGCAGTGCAGACAGATACACTCAACCCAGAAGAAACTGGAACCTTGCATTCAACTTCTCCAGGGGAATACAGGAAAATGACAAAACAAAAGAGCAAAATGCAATCTCAGACCTCTAGCCCACCCCAGGCAAGCCTAGGAGACATGGACATAGAATGAAATGTAAGTCACACATCTGAAACTTATGAAATGATAGCAACTGAAGTAAAGAAACAACTCCATGAAGCTGTAAAGGAACTCAGATCAGAAATAATCTCCCAGGTAAAAGAAGAAATGATTAACATAATAAAAGAAATGCTGAACACATCTAAAGAAGACATAGTTTAAAAAAATTGAGGAACACTGCAAAAAGATAGACACCTTGAATGAACAATGTTAGAAAGAAACAGGTTGCATGAAACATATTCAAAGAGATATCCAGGAAATAAAAAATTCCATCGAAAGCTGGCAAAACAGCCTCAGTGACTGTGAAAACAGACTTTCAGACCTCAAAGACAAGATTGCAGCTAGTGAACAGGAAACAAAAGATCTTTTAAAAATAACAATTCAACAGTTGCAAGATGATGCAAAGAAAAACAATATAAGGTAGATAGGTATAATAGAAAAGGTGGCAACACAAATGGTGTCAAAAGACTCTTTACAGAAGTAACAGTTGAAAATCTTCCAAACATGGGAAAGGAAAATGACATACAGATAAATGAAGCATATAGAACTCCAATTAGCCATAACCAAAGTAAATCTACACCCAGACATATAATAATCAACATCTCAGAAATTCAAGAGAAGAACAGAATATTTAAAGCTGTCAGAGAAAAGAGACAGATCACCTATAGGGGAAAGCCCGTTAAAATCACAGCAGACTTCTCAACACAAACAATGAAATCGAGAAGAGCATGAAGTGAGGGATTTCCAATCCTAAAGGAAAATGACTTCCAACCTCAGATTGATGTACCCTTCAAAATTGATGGAGAAATAAGATAATTCCATGACAAAGAACAGCTGAAGAACTTCATCACCACCAAACCAACCCTGCAAAGAATACTGAAAGATATTCTATATAGGCATAAAAATAACTACAACTTCAGGAACACCAACAGAAAAAACCACTAGGCAAAGCAAACAATTAAACAGAGGGATAAGGTAAAGAAACAACAGCAGAAAGATAACATGACAAAAATAAATCTATATCTATATCTATATATATATATATATATCAGTTATAACTATTAATGTAAATGGCCTCAATTCACCAATTAAAAGAAACAGACTGGCAGAATGGATCAAGAAACAGCATCCAACCATATTCTGTATACAAGAAATCCATCTAACCCAAAAGGAAATTCATAGACTAAAAGTCAAAGGATGGAAAACAATACTCCATGCAACAGGAACTGAAAGAAAAGCAGGGGTAGCTATTCTGTTTGCAGACAATGTGAACTTCAAAGCAAGAATGATCAAAAGAGATAAAGAAGGTCACTACATACTTGTTAGGGGAAAGCTTCATGAGGAAGAGATAATAATCTTAAATATATATGCCCATAGAACTTGCTTAAATAAATTCAAAAGAATCACAATTATTCCATGCATATTATCTGATCATAGTGCCATGAAACTAGAAATTAATGGCAAAAGAAATGGCAAAATCTCCATAAACACATGGAAATTAAATAATACACTCAAGAACAATCAATGGATCACAAAGGAAACTAAAGAAGAAATTAAATAATATCTCCAATCAAACAAAAATGCAAATACAACTTACAGGAACCTGTGGGATGCAATGAAAGCAGCCCTCAGAAGGAAATTCACTGCAATAAATTCCCACATAAGGAGAACAGAATGAACACAAATAAGCAACATGATGCTACACCTCAAACCTCTAGAAAAAGAAGAGTAAGTCAAGCTCAAAGCCAAGAGAAGGGAAGAAATCATAAAGATCAAAACAGAAATTAATGCAACAGAGACTAAGAAAACAATACAAAGAATTAACGAATCAAAGAGTTGGTTCTTTGAAAGAGTAAATAAAATTGATAAGCCCCTAGCCAACCTTACTTAAAAAAGGAAAGAAAAAACTCAAATTCTTGCAATAAGGAAAGAAAAGGGCAAAATCACTACAGACCCTAAAGAGATACAGAAGATCATAAACATCTACTTTGAAAACCTTTACTCTCATCAGTTTGACATCACAGAAGAAATGGGCAGATTCCTAGAAGCAAACGAATTACCAAAACTGGATCAAGAAGATGTAAAACTGCTGAATAACCCAATTTCAATTAATGAAATTGAAAATGTAATTAAAACAATACCAACAAAGAAAAACCCAGATCCTGATGGATTCACAGCTGAATTCTACAAGAAATTCAAGGAAGATTTAATGCCAACACTCCTCAAACTCTTCAATGAAATTGAAAGGAAAGCAATTCTCCCTAACTCATTCCTAGAAGCAAGTATTACCCTCATACTAAAACCAGAGAAAGACTCAACCAAAAAAGAGAACTACAGGCCAATCTCCCTAATGAACATAGATGCAAAAATCCTCAATAAAATACTGGCAAACAATGCAGCAAGTCATCAAGGAGATTATACACCACAACCAACTGGGATTCATCCCAGGAATGCAGGGATGGTTCAACATAAGCAAACCAATAAATTTAATACATCATATCAATAGAGCCAAAGGTAAGAATCACATGATCATTTCAATAGATGCAAAAAATCTTTTGACAAAATCCGACACTCATCCATGATAAGAACCCTACGGAAAATTGGAATAGATGGTCTTTACCTCAATCTGATAAAAGCCATCTATGACAAACCAACAGCCAGCATAATGTTAAATGGCCAAAAACTGAAAGGTTTTATTCTAAAATCAGGAACAAGATAAGGATGCCCATTATCACCACTCCTATTCAATATAGTGCTGGAAATATTAGCCAGAGCCACTAGGCCAGAGAGAGAAATAAAAGGAATAAGGATAGGAAAAGAAGAAGCTAAATTATCATTATTTGCAGGTGACATCATACTTTACATAGAAGACTCCCAAAAATCCATTGAAAGACTTCTACATGTACTAACCAAATTCAGTAATGTACCTGGATACAAAGTCAACACTCAAAAATCAATAGCATTCCTGTACACAAACAACAAACTCAAGACAAATAAGAGAAGTCACACCCTTCACCATACCATCACAAAAATGAAATACTTGGGAATCAATCTAACAAAGGAATTAAAAGATCTATTCAGTGAAAATTTCAATACTCTGAAAAAAGAAATCAAAGAGGATCTCAGAAAATGGAAAGACATGCCTTGTTCATGAATAGAAAGAAAAAACATCATGAAAATGGCCATTCTCCCAAAATTGTTATACAGATTTAATGCAATTCCAATCAAAATACCACTTGCTTACCTCACAGAGCTAGAGAAATCATCCCTAAAATTCATCTGAAACCAGAAGAGACCTAGAATAGCAATGGCAATTCTGGGCAACAAAGGTAAGGCAGCAGGCATCATACTTCCTGACTTAAAGTTATACTACAAAGCTACTGTGATAAAATCAGCATGGTACTGGAATCAAAACAGACCTGAAGATCAATGGACTATATTAGAAGCCACAACCACAACTACAAACACATTTAGCCACCTCATCTTTGGCAAAGGGGTCAAACACCTACACTGGAAAAAAGATAGCCTCTTTAACAAGTGAAGCTATAAAAACTGGCTTTCCATATGCCAAAAACTAAAACTAGACCCATGCCTATCATCATGCACTAAACTAAAGTCAAAATGGGTCAAAGATCTAAATATTAAAACAGAACCAATAAATACGCTTGAAGACAAAGTAGGTAGAAATGTTGAAGACATAGGGGTAGGCAGAGTATTCATGAACAAAAATCAAACTGCATGGGAAATACTTACCAGAACCAACAACTGGGATCTCATCTTATTAAAAGGTTTTTGCGTGTCAAAAGATATCTCCAACAGAGTGAAAAGAAAACCCATGAATTGGGAAAATATCTTAGTCAACTGTTCCTCAGACAAAGGACTTCTATCTAGAACATTTAAAGAATTTTTTAAAAAATCAGAGCCCTGAAATTCAAAGACCCAATTCAAAAGTGGGCATCTGAGATGAATACACACTTCTCAGCTGAAGAAATACAAATGGCAAATAAATACATGAAAAAATGTTCAGCATCATTGGTCATTAGAGAAATGCAAATTAAAACAACACTGAGATTCCATCTCAGTCCACAAAAAAAATAGCCAGGATCAAGAAAACTTCAATAAGAAATGCTGGAGGACCTGTGGGAAAAAAGGAGCTCCCCTGCACTGCTATTAGCAGTGTAGACTGATGCAACCACTGAGGAAATCAGTCTGGAGTTTAGTCAAAAAGCTGGGATTGAAAGTCCCATTTGATCCAGCTATTTCACTTCTGGGCATATTCCCAGAAGAACTGAAAACATCATACCACAGTGATATATGTGCACCCATGTTTATAGCAGCACAGTTTGTGATAGCCAAATCTTGGAAACTACCTAAATGCCCATCAACTGAAGAATGATAAAAAAAAAAGATGTGGTGTTTTTATACAATGGAGTATTACTCAACTATAAAGAAAGGTCACATTGATGATTTTATAGGTAAATGGATGTGACTTGAGACCATACTCATAAGTGAAATAAATCAAACTCACATGTGTGAATACCTTATTTTCTCCCTAGTGTAAGAAACTGGAAGAGCAAACAATATACAAAACCTTCAATAAATATTGTGAAAGGGTAAGAAACTGCTCAAAGAGGAAAAAATAACTCAGATAGGGAAAAGGAGAAAAGAAGGAAGGGAAAAGAAAAAAGATATAAATTTGTATAAATACACTTAAGATTATTGAGATCATTGTACTACTAATTCTGTTAGTCCTTGGAACAAAACAGTTAACATTCATAGGATTAGATCAATTTTGCATGTCTATATCTAGTAATCTGAGTAAACCTTTTGAAGATAACTATGCAAAATAACAAACTTTGTTATGCTCCTACCGCCTTGTTTTGAAGCCTACATTGTTATTGTTTCAGGCTCTTTGTTATTGTTACCTATTTGACTCTTGTTTCTTGTTCTTCTTGTCTTTTGTTTTGGTTTGTTTCGTTTTTCCCTCTAACACAGAAAGAATAGATGTACATGTATAGGTTTATATATGCCAAGAACTTCTATAGAGTTTACAAGAATTGAATTTATTGTGTGATGGTAAAAGCAGCTACTTTGAAGAAAAGGAGACATTATGGTAGCCATTGCTGATTTCCTATCATCTTGCTGTGAAGTCCAATAATGCTTTTATTCTTTGTTTTGATTGTTTTTAGTCTGTTTTGTATTATTTGCTTTCAGTATGTGTGAAAGTGTGGACAGCTATTTTGAAAAGAAGAAGAGACATTACAGTAGCCATTGCTGATTTTCCTATCGTCTGGTTTTGAAGGTCTGTAATGTTTTCATTCTTATGTTTTTAACAGTTTTATACTATTTTGTTTTGTTTGAATTCATTGTGTGTGAAGATATGGATAGCTATTTCGAAGAAAACAAGGGACATTATGGTAGCCACTGTTGATTTCCTGTTGTCTTGTTTTGGAATCCTGTGTTGCTTGCATTGTTTTGTTCTGATCTGCTTTGTTTTGTTTTGTTTTGTTTTGTTTTATTCTTTTTAAAATAAAAAAATATACACTCACATCAATTGCCAAATGAAAAGAAAAATTAGTATTCCCATTCTCATTGATAAAAAACTAGTGATTTAAAACTAATCTCTTTTGATTCTGATGGATATGGATCATCATCTCCTTGGTATCAACTCAACCTGAAGTTCCCTGAGAAACTGCAAAGCTGAGGAACTGCCCTGGGAACATGATGATCAACCTAGATACACTGGCTACTGACCAAGGCCAGAGCTCTAAGGTGTGCAGTCATCTATTTAAAAATATTGATACCTTGGTCTTTCTTTATGACTGTTTCAAGGTCAGCATCATGCAGCATTACTGGAGACCAAAGAGCATAAGGTACTTGAGTGCTTGAAATTTATCCTGCCACTACCTGCCCTAAGCAAAGTTGTATGGAGTGAATTGTTTTCTGATTGTATTTCTCTCCCTCACTTTGCAAAAGAATTCATGTGGATTCTACCAACTTATGTCTCCAACATTTCCTTCTCCTCTTTACAACCTTATAATGAAATGTCAACTTCATTCCTAAGGAGTGTAGTGTTTACAAATCTTCCAGTCCTACCCTTATTACCAAGTGAAAATAGTTATTATCAACTTATTTTTTTTGCTTGCATCTTCTACTTCATGTTTTCTTCTGTAAGGCAGAAAAAGAAATGCCCTAACTAATCTAAAATAAATTGGCATTCTTAGAAACATTCTTAGTGCATAAATCCAGTAGGGGCATCTGTCAGTCTGTGGTTAATAGAGAAAGGGTTCTTTTTTTATCTTTGCTGTTTAGAGCTTCCACACATATGACACCCTGCTTGTGTCTATATGTCCCCCAGAAGCTTCATGAGGTCATAGATGGGGATTTTTTGGAGGTGCCTGGATCTAGAGTATATGACACTGGAATTGATTCATGGTGAAATGCTGGATTTAAAGGTACTGGGATTGAGGGTGTAATTTCTATCTACCATAAGTAGCCTGGATAAAATAAAAGGGGCATAAAGACATGATTAAGGTCCCTTGTTTCATTTGCTTCCTTGTGGAAACCATGAACTATTCCCTGTGATGTCCCTCCTGCCAAGACACCCTGCTTTGGAACAAGCCAATTATGGACTGAAACCTCTACAAACTGTGAATTAAATAAATATTTCTCCCTTGAACTTTGGGTGTAGGCATTTTGTCTCATCACAGAGAAAAGTAGCTAAGACACAACTGTAGTTTTGTATTAGACACCCCCCATGTTGCCAGGTGTAGTGGTGCTTGCCTGTAATCTCAGTATTGTGAGAGGCTGAGGTAGGAGGATTGCAAGTTCAAGCCCAACCTGGGCAATTTAGTGTGCTAGTAAGACTGTCTCAAAAAAGTTTTTTTTAAAGGCTGGGAATATGGCTGAACATGAAAGACCTGAGTTTACTCCCCGGTATCCAATCACCCGCAAAAAGAAACAAAACATTAAACTTCTAGAATCAGAGGGAACATAGCCAAAACTAAAAATCCAATCTGAAAAATGGAAAATAAAAAACGATTGCCCCACCCCTTATCTCAGCAGAACTAGGCATGCCTAGGGATGCATCGCATTCAATGCCTAGCTCATAACTTGTCTCTAGCTTATCACATAAGCAGTTACATCCCCATAGATACGTAAATATATCACATGCATTTAGACCTACTCATTAAATGCACCTTAAACCTGTGCATGACTGTATTAATTTTACTTTATATTACATCAAACACATTGCTCATTACCAGAGACACTATACAAACTCTGTACACAGTATATATTTATATTTCTCACATATTAGAACAGCATAAGTCATTTAAAGAAGAAAAGACAGTTCAGATTGTATGGGTATAATTATGTAAATATCAGGAAATGTCTAAGATTAGTTGAGAATGCTGAGTCTTAAAAAAATGTAGGAGTAAATTAGGTAAATCAGGACAGAGTATTGTTCTGTGCAGAGAACAGACTAGGATGTTCTTGAATAGAATCAAAAAAATACACTGCAAATTTAAGGGGCTGAGTCAGGAGAATTGGGAGTTCAAGGCCAGCCTAGGCTACATACCAAGTTCAAAGCCAGGTTGAACTACGCAGTGACATACTATCTCAATAAGAAAAAAAAAAGGATGAAGGAAACTATGTGGTGCATAACTCGAAATAATTGGAAAACACTGACACAGAGATTCAAAGTGGAGAGTGGCTATAGCAGTATGCAGGGATCACTACTTGAGACGACTAATTGCCAAAGTCCGGGGACAGGCTAGGTTTGCTAGTTGAAGATGGGCTCTATGAGCTTCATGTCTTCTATGCCATCAACATACCCATGTATGTTACAGTGAAATTGAATATAGTTGTAGCTTCTGCTCTCCCTGTAGCTATTTGTGAAACTGTCCCAGTGACACTTGAGTACTTTGATTGGCATCTGGGCCCATATATATATATTCCTGTAGCGGTCATTCCAATTGCTACTGTAGCATATGTGCTGCACTTTGTACCATGAGATATAAATGAACAAGTGAGATAGCTTGTGCTTCAGAGCTTGTCTTTCTTTCATGAGGAAATCACATTTGTATGCACTGAAATCTTGGCTTGGAATTAGGTGGTGTTCTTCCATAAATTTCCTCCTGGAAACGTCTTTGCTCTGTACAAGTAGCCTGCATTGGAGGCACAACAGGATCAAGAGAATGCACCAGACCTTCAGAGATGATGCCATCTCAGTCACCAGGGTCATCTGTATGTGTGCAGGGAAAAGAAAATATTAATTGAGATAGTGCCCCGAAGGCCGACCTCTAATTGAAAATTCCCATCCCTGCATTTGGGCCTAATTTTGCTACAGTATTTGGTTCTCAGACCATAAGATGATAACTCTCATAGATAATATCATTAATAGAAAATAAAGATATGTTTCAGGCTGAGAGAGTCAAGAACAAAATTGGAAAAAGTAGATGAAGTTTACTTTGAGAACTGTAAACACTTCCTATCGGCCACTTCTTCCAGTCAACCTAAGGAACTCATCTCATCTAGCTAAATGCTCTTCCCCAGTTTACTCTGAGGAGAGCATATGTCCCATAGAAAATGGTATTTCAAATTTTATGTATGCAAAGTGGAAAGGTTTATCACTTTTTAAGAGATACAGTAGATGTATCTCTAAAATGTAGTAATTAAGTAATTACTTGGGATGCATTTCCTAGGCTGAAAGGCTTTAGGTACCTGAAATCACAGCCCAGGCTGCAATTACATTGGTGGTGTATGATGATGTTTCTCTGGCCTTGACTTCTACTTAAAATTTCCTTAGGACCTGAATGAAACACACTATTGCTTCTAAACCAACCACTATATTCCTTCTCAGAGGCCATTTCTTTGTCATCATTATAAATGATATTGATTTGTCAGCTTCTTGTTAAAAGTATCAGGGTGACAAACTTTGTCTGTTCATGTGTGTGTGTGTGTGTGTGTGTGTGGTAGTGTTGGTGGTCCTGAGGATTGCACTACACTGACTACATTCCCAGTTCTTTTTACTTTTTTATTTTGAGACCGCATTTCCTTAAGTCCCTAAGTTGCTAAGACGGGGGTCAGTTTATGATCCTCTTGCCTCAACCTCCCAAACTGCTGGGGTTCAAGCACCCAGCTGGAACTTCAGTTTTGAAATATTCCTCCAGTCAATCAAGTACCAAAACTAAAACTGCCTTTATGGGATCAACTGGCTGTAGAAGAGGGAACCACATTGTTTGAAAAAGTTTCCTCCTTAAACAAGATCTCTTTCCTCATTTACAGGAGCAGTGTACTTGACCCTATTGAACTTCTCACCAGATTTGCTATTTTAAATATCCAAGTCCTCAGATGGACCTAATAATGACTCCATTACAGGACTGGAAGTCAACCAATATGCATATTTAGAAGGCTGGGGATGGAAGAGGAGGAGATAGGGAAAGGATATACTACTGGAATTAATGCTGAGTTGAATTTATGGCTTTGTTTTCTATGACTT
>RJWM01037090.1:0-17503 GCA_004363535.1 Dasyprocta punctata
TATAGCTGAGTAGTATTCCATTATATAGAAATACCACATCTTTTCTGGCGGTCAGCTTGTAACACCAGCTGGACTGAGCCAGCGGGGTGCTGAGCGTGGAGGGCCACCCGAGGACTGTGGCCATCTTGAAAAGGAGACCTGGAGAGGAAGAGGTGGTGCTGTTGGTTTTCCTGGAGGAGCTGTCGCGTTTCTTTCCTGATACGAAGTTGTTTTCATTGTCAGAGGAGCGCGGGACTTTGTTGTCGCTGAGAAGGACTGCGGTTCACTTTGGGGGAGCCCTGGTCCTTACTCTGAGCATCACTTCCCAACTCCAGGGCAGACCCCTCAGCCTGCTGGCACAGATCCTTCATCCCGCTGACACGGACTTTCCAGCTTCGGGCCTTCCCAGCACAGATCCGTGAAACAGACTTGCATGAGGCATTGTCAGGGGCTCTAGGCCTCCAGCTGGACGCGTGCAGGATGTTGCCATGGGATCCAGACCCTCAGCTGGATTCTTTGGGTCTTACTGTGTGGACAGATCTCTTGTACTCTTTCTTTTGTATTTACCCCTTTGGGTGACCATTATAAAATAATTCTGTGAAGTATGTGGCCTGCACTGAATTACTTTTCCTTGCAAGTCCCTGACTACAGCAGTCCCAGTGTGGTGGAACACGCCTGTAATCCCAGCACTTGGGAGACTGAGGCAGGAGGATCACCAGGAGTTTGAGATCAGCCTGGAACACTAGCAAGTTCAGGCCATCCTGAACTACATAGGGAGACTCTGTTTCAAAAAAGAAGAAGAAGAAGAAGAAGAAGCCCAGAAAGCAACGCACACTGTATATTTGTCTCACTTGTGTATGAAACTCACTTGGTCAGACTTACATACATTCTTCCAGAACAAAACTGATTTCTAAATTCTGCTTACTGCACTCAGGAGGCTGAAGGAGGATGACAAATGCATGCTGGGCAACTTTTAAAAAGGTACTGTGCTTGCTAGTGTGTGCAAGGTCCTGGATTCCATCACCGAGACTGGAAAAAAATTGACTGTCCATGCAGCAGATCCTGGTGGCCCTGGCTTCACACAGAAACAGCCAGCTTCTCTAGAGGTGTCCATAGGCTGGTCTTATCGTAGCTTTGGTATTTTTAAATTTTTATCTTTATGTATTATTAGTTTTTCAGGGCAGGATCTCACTACGTAGCCTAGGCTGGCCTCAAACTCAAGGCAATCCTCCTGCCTCAGCCTCCAGGGTCCTGAGACTATAGGTGTGCACCACCACACCCCGTTTGAACCTTTGTTATTTGATATACAACATAATGGCGACCCAGTAATGGTTCAATGGGTGGGCTCAGCTAATCTACTCTGAGCATCAGAGTCTCAGGATGTTTTTGATCACATGATGCGTGACAAGATTCTTTTTCTTTTTTTCTCTCTTTTTAGGAGACAGGGTCTTGCTATGTAGTTCAGGCTGGCCTTGAACTCACTATGTAGCCCAGGCTGGCCTCAAACTCAGGGTAATCCCGCCTCAGCCTTCTGAGCGTGGGATTATAGGTGTGTACCACCACACCTGGCAAGATTTTTATTCTTTACTTCCAGCTGGAATTTTTTTTAAAGGCCAACAATACACACCAGGTATGCTGACACACATACCTGTAATCCCAACACTTGGGAGGCTGAGGCAGGAGGATTACCATGAGTTAAGGTAAGCCTGGACTACAAAGCGAGAGCGTGTCTCAAAAATGTAAAAAAAAAAAAAAAAAGAAAGAAAAGAAAAGAAAAAAGAAAGAAAGAAAACAAGAAAGCAAGCATGGGCTGCAGAAGTGACCAATACGAGGACAAAGTGTCAGAAATGGGAGATCAGGTTCATGCAGGTGACAATACACTGAGAGACATCTTGTTTTGTTTTGCTTTTTGGTTTTCTGGGAAGTTTATTGGGGGTTGTTTTGTTTTTGTTTTTGTTTTTGAGACAGGGTATTGAACTATGTAGCCCAGGATGACCTTAAACTCAGGGCAATCACCCTGCCTCAGCCTCCTGAGAGCTGAGATGTCAAACAGAGAGGTACCTTAAAAACCAAAATGGATCATGGAAAATGGATCTAACACCTGCCAGATGATACAAAGAAGATCAACCTAAGATTAGCTAGAATTAGTAAAAAATCATAAAGCAGCATAAATGACATAAAAAGCCAATTTACTGAAAGAAGAGCTGATGTGGTTGCACATGCTTATAATCTCAGCTCTCAGGAGGCTGAGGCAGGAGGGTCATTTTGGGTTCAAGGCCAGCCTGATCTACATAGTGAGACCTTGTCACAAAGAACAAAACAAAACAAAAAAAGCCTATGACAAAGTCCAACACCAATTTTAAAAAAAGCCCTGAAGAAAAATAGATATAGAAGGACCTTACCTCGTCAGGTGTGGTGGCACACGCCTATAATCCCAGAATCCGGGATAATCAAGTTGGTGAGTTCGAGGTCAACCTGAGCTACATACTGAGTTCAAGTTCAGTTTGAACTACGGAGCAAGACCCTGTCTCAAAAAGCCAAAAAAGCCAAAAAATAAAAGGAAGAGGAGGAGGCCCTTACTCAATCTGATAAAAACTGCTCTGACAAAGCTACTGCTCACATCTATTAAATGGGGGGAAACTTTCCCTCAAAATCCAGAACTATCACCACCTCCTCTTCATCCCAATCTGTGGAACGTTTGTCAGAGCGATCAAGGGAGAGGAAGTAAATGGGTCACAGACAGGAAGCACGAAGTCCGGGTGTCGTCCCCCCAGGCGGCCTGTCCCTCCGCGTGGAAGGCGCCACCAAAGACTCCTAGAACTCACAACCAAATTCCGCAAGGCAGCTGGATGCAGAACAGCCCAGAGACACCTACAGCTTTCCTGTACACCAATGATCCACCCACACCACGTGTGGCCACGCTCGCCTACAACCCCAGCACTCGGGAGGCTGAGGCAGGAAGATCGCTGTGAGTTCGAGGCCAGCCTGGGCTACCTAGTGAGCAGCTTGACACCAGCCTAACAATGAGACTATGTCTCAAGAAAAAGCAAAATAATAATAGCAATAACAATAAAAATCAAACCAAAAAGAAATTAGAAAAACAAAACCATTCACAATAGAATAAAAAATATTTAAGTACTTAAGAATTGCCCTAACCAAGGAAGTGAAAGATCTCTACAAAGAAAACTATAGTATAGTAAAATCTTGGATTGCAAGTAACTTGTTCCACGAGTGTTCTGCAAGATGAGCAAACATTTCTAATATATTTTATTTATTAATTTTTTGAGACAACATTTTACTATGTAGCTCAGGCTGGCTTTGAACTCACTATGTAGCCTAAACTGGCATCAAAGTCAAGGCAGTTCTCCTGCCTCAGCCTCCTGAGTGCTGGAATAACAGGTGTATGCCATGGTGCCTGGCCCCAATAAATTTTAACTTGATAAACAAGCCGTGTCTGGCAATCCAAGGAGTGTGGGACACCAAACCCCACATGACCACGACTCAGACGCTGGTTTCTCTCGCCCTCTCCCTCTTTCTCTTCCCCCATCTCCCTCTCTCTCTGTCTCTCTCTCTGTCTCTGTCTCTCTCTCTCTTATCTCTGTCTGTCTCTTTCTGTCTGTCTCTACCACTTTCTCTCCATCTGTTTGTCTCTGTCTGTCTGTCTCTGTCTGTCTCTGTCTCCCTCTGTCTCTGTCTATCTCTTTTTCTCTCTGTCTCTCTGTCTCTCTCAACAAGCAGCTATGGAGGAGGTCTCGTCTGGAGAGGAGGAGCGGGAGACCCAGGCCGAGCACACCCTCACCTCAAATCAAACTAGGGAGGTCAATGCGGGCAACTGTGCAACACTGTGTGAAAAGCACCACCTGAATAAGGCTGTGGCAGTGCGAGCGATGAATCTGTTTAACAATGCAATCTCACATTGCCATGAAATCCTCCAAAGGAGGCAGAGGAAGTGTCGGTGGAGAGGACCCTCGTCAGAGCTGTGCAGAAGAAAGCAGACTCCGCGGAGCTGACAGCTGGCGGTGATTCTGTCGGTGACGGGAAGCCATGGTCCTGCCCAGTAGCCCTCCCCTCTCCTGCCTCCCTCACACCAGCTGGGAAGGTTTGTCAAAGGCAAGTCAGGTTAATTTGTTTATTTTTCTTTATATTTTGCATTTTCTTTATTATTTGGTGTGCTCCAGTCCCAGAACTTGGGAGGCTGAGGCAGGAGGATTATAATCATTTCATGTGAATATTTTAGGATTGTGGAATGAACCATTTGTTTCTATTGTTTCTTAGGGGGAAATTCACCTTGGTCCACAAGTACTTTGGGTTCCACGCGTGCTTCTGGAGTGGTTTGTGCTCACAAGCCCAGTTTTCATTGTGCTCTGAGAAGGAGATTGAAGAAGACATCAGACAGTGGAAAGATGTCCCATGTCCCTGGACAGGCAGAGCCAATGGAGTCAGTAGGACACACTTCCAAAACTGTCACGCAGATTCAATGCCATCCCAATCGAAATTCCAGCAGCGTTCTTCACAGGACTGGAGGGAACCATCCTAGCTTCTGGCGGAACGGGAAGACTCACAACGGGGACCCTCGGTGACCAGGGCAGAGCCAGAGGCATCATAATACTCTCACAGACACACAGTGGTTTCATTTTTGTTTTTGTCTTTTTGAGGCAGGGCTTCTGGCTGGCTTTGAGCTTACTTTGTAGCCCAGGCTGACCTCAAACTCACAGAGATCCTCCTGCCTCAGCCTCCCAAGTGCTGAGATCACAGGCGTGTGCCACCACACCTGTCATACAAACACACAGTGGTAAAAACAGGCACAGTACTAACACGGAAACAGACATGGATCAGTGGAACAAAATAGAGCCATCAAAAACAGGTGTGGTGGATCTAGGCGTGACGGCACCCACCTGTGATCCCAGCGTTCGAGAGGCTGAGGAAGGAGGATTACTATCAGTGCAAATCCAGCCTGGCGAGACTTGGCTCAAACAAACAAACAAACAAACAAAAAGAATTCAAAGAATGAGGCTGAGGCAGGAGGAACACAGTGAGTTTGAGCCCATTCTGGGTTTTAAAGTGAGTTCAAGGCCAGCCTGAACTACATACCGAGACTGTCTCAGAAAAACAAACAGAGAAAATGAAATCAAATAATAACAAATGCTGGCGGAGATGTGGGGTAGAAGAAACCCTCCGGCACCGTGGGTGGGCATAGAAATCAATACATCCACTGTGGAAATCTGAGTGAGGATTCCTCAGAAAACGAAAATGGAAATTCCACTTGGCCTGCTTTTCCTCTTCTAGGAATCTTCCTAAAAAGAGGCAAAGCCGTGGTCCTACTGCAGCGATGCGGGCCCCGCTGTGTTCACAGCGGCACAGCCAAGTCTTGGAAATGGGCTGTGCACCCCTCAGCAGACAAATGGATAAAGAGCAGGTGGTATTCACACACTGTGGAATAGTACTGTGCCATAAAGAAGGATAAAGTGGTGCCCCTCGTAAGAAAATACATACACCTCAAGGCTACAATGTGAAGTGAAATCAATCAGACACATCAGCATAAGCACGCATGGTTATGAGAAACCCAACATACAAATAAATTAAATGACAAAATAAAAATAAGGTCACAAGAAACGGAGAGAGAGGGGAGGGGAGGGAGGAGTGAGGTGTGTTATGTACCCACACCAGCTCCTTGGTATGTTGTTTATTTGTTTGTTTTGTGGCACCGGGGATCAAACTCACAGCCTCGGCCTACCAGGCAGGCACTTAAGCCACTGAGCCAAACTCCCAGCCCTAGTTTTTTAAATTAGGGTCGCACTGTGTAGCTCAGGCCAGACTTGCACTCAGAGTTGTAGCCCAAACCGCCCTCGAACTCACAGCGCTCCTCCTACCTCAGCCTCCGGAGTGCTGGGATTAAAGGCGTGTGCCACCATGCCTAGCAAGACTCCTTATTTATTTATTTGTGGTATTTTTTTGAGGCAGGGTTTCACTACTGGTTCAGGCTGGCCTTGAACTCGCAGCAATCCTCCTGCCTCAGCCTCCTGAGTGCTGGGACCACAGGCGTGCACCACCACGCCCAGCTGAGATTCCTCTTTCAGCAGCTGGCAGAACACGCAGATGCACACACACAGAGTAAAAATCCCGTAAGAATGTGGGTAATGAGCCAAGGTTGGTGGCGCACACCTGTAATCCCAGCATCTGGCAGGCTGAGGCAGGAGGATCGCTGTGCGTTCAAAGCTGGCTTGAAATGCATAGCCAGACCTGCTCTCAAAAAACCAAAGGGAAAAAAAAAAATTAATGACCAACTCCAACTGTCCGACATTCACCAGGCAGATACACAGCCCCTGCAAGGACAGGTGCGTGAGGTCAGATGGAGCAGGGGTTCCAGATCCAGCCCACGCTGGGCCGCAGCGAAGTCCTCACAGATGTCACGGACTGACCTGCGACAACGTCTCGGGGACCGAGTAAGGCGGAGGGAACGGGCTCTGGGCTTCTCCCGTGAGGCGCTGCCGCGAGCTTTTCGCCTTCTCCCCAGCCTGCTCGCATCCCCCACGCTCACAAGGTCCCCGGTGTCTCACCCGGATGGAGACCCATTTCTTCCTGCACGCCTCATAATCCCAGCTACTTGGGAGGCTGAGGCAGGAGGATCACCAAGCTTGAGGCCAGTCTGGACAACTTAGTGAGACCCTGTCTCAAAATGAAAAAGGGTTGGGGATGCAGCTCGGGCCTTGGTCTCAGTCCCGAGTACCAACGTAAAGACAAATACCAGGGAAATAAAGATCTGGAAGGGGTGTGGCTCGGTCCCCCTGTTCCTGGACTCTTCACTTCCCCGTCTGTGCCCGGGGGGCTGTGTGAGCCCGGACCCCCCGTCCCACGCCTCCCTGGACAGATTTCTCCGTGTCCTGCCGTCTGCACCCCGGCGATGCCACGCAGCCAGGGCTCCCGCCGGGACTGCTAGGGGCTCTCAGGAGAGGGGCGCCCGAAGTGGTGTGCAGAAGGCGTTGTCTAGCGAAGGCACCCCTGGTTCTCACCGGATTCCCAGGGAATAGGAGGCGATTGTTTGCGTGTTTGTTTGTTGAGAAAAGTTGTTAATAAATTGCCCAGGCTGGCCTTGAGCACACAATCCTCCTGCCTCAGCCTCCCAGAGTGCAGGCATGACAGGCGTGCTCCACCTCACCAGGCTGGGATAAGCGCTGACCTCCAAAATACCGCAAGGACTATTGTGTCATCTTTTCAAATTGTCCCAAACCTCCCCACGCCCCGTCCAGTCCCTCTCCCAAAGGCGGAGCCCGGGGCTGGTCCGGGCAGCAGCCTTGGCTTCCCCAACTCTCGCGCAGGGGTGTCTTGCTTGTTGCCGTCTGACATGGGTCTCACGGTGCAGCCCAGCTGACCCAGAGCTCAGTCTGCTGAACTTGATCTTGCAGAGATCCTCCGGCTTCAGCCTCCCTCAGGCTGGGATGACACAGGGGTACTCCTCCACTTCTCAAGACCACTTACTGATGTCTTGTGGGGGAAAGAAACGCCTTGCAGAATGAAACTCTGGAGACACTGCTTGCGAGTGTACTGAATGCACTTGTTTGAAGCCAGGCATAGTGGCTGGCTGGGAGGCTGAGGCAGGAGGGTCCCGGGAGCCGATGAGCCAGGTGTGGCGGTGCAGCCCTATAATCCCCTCTGGGGAAGGAGGAGGATCACCATGGCCAGCCTGGGCTACATCGCCGGTCATGTTGGACCAATTTTTCATGCCTCTATCTTGTAATCAACTTTGAAGATGACTCCACAATGTATTAACCATTCTTCATCTCCTACTATCTTGTTCTGAAATTTTCTGTCATTGTTTTTTTTGGGGGTTTTTTTTTTTTTGGTACCAGGGATCACACTGACAACCTTATGCCTGCCAGGCAGGTGCTTAGGCCACTGAGCTAAATCCTTGGCCCTATTTTTTGAGACAGGGTCTCACTATGCAGTTCAGGCTGGCCTTGAACTCGCTTTGTAGCCCAGGCTGGTCTTGAACTCACAAGGATCCTACTGCCTCAGCCTCCCGAGTGCTGGGATTAAAGGTGTGCACCACCACGCCCAGCTATAAACTTTCTTCTACTAGAACTCATTCACGGCTGTAGCTCCTGGTGGGCTCCCGTGCCTGGCAATGAGCTCAGTCACCTAGTCACACAGTCACTGAATATATGAACCAAATGGAATATGGTGCCTCGTTAGCCGGGCGTGGTGGTGCATGCCTGTCAGCCCAGCTCTCGGGAGGCTGAGGCAGGAGGATCGCTGTTGAGTTCAAGGACAGCCTGGGCTACACAGAGAGACCCCCCCATCTCAAAAAGACATGGAAAAAAAAAGAAATAAGGGGACCCAAAAAAAGGTGTAGGCACCAGGTTTGGCTGCTGAGGCAAAGCAAACAATCACCAGCAATTAAACTTTCACCTGTTACTATAAATCTGCATTTCCAAAGGCAGTCAGGCCACGACATTTGCAGGAAGAGCATCCCACCCAGGTGTGCTGGGCGCCTACAGCAAAGGGAGTCCCCGCGACTGGGAGTTCCCGGCCACACGCCCTCGCGGGTCTCGCCAAAGCCCCTCCGGCCCTCCCCCCCGGCCAAACTCGTGGCTATTTAACCACGGCTGCAGGGCCACTCGGCAGAGCAGGGTGACTCCCGCGGTGCTGGTGGTGGTTGTGACTCTGGGCTCTGATGGGCAGGTACGCAGGCAGGGCGGGATGAGGTGCGGGGCGTGGGTAGTGCCGTTGAGTGTGGTGGCCTCCAGGGCCGTGCCAGGCCATCAGGAGCCCGGAGAGGAGGCCGGGACTTGCTCCCTTCCCTTTTTTTTGAGACAGGCTCTCACTCTGTAGCTCAGGCTGACCTCGAGCTCGGGGTGGCAACCGGCTCACAGCTCTGCACCGGCCGGCTCCTCCTCGCACAGGCGTGATGCGAAGTGAGCCCAAAGCTGACCAGCAGGAAGACTTGGACGGCAGTGCTGGGTTGTCAGCAGCCTTTAGGATCCCCAAGGAAGGCGGAGAGAGCCTGTGACTTAAAAGGATTAAGGCAAGCTGGGGAGGCTGAGGCAGGAGGATGGCACGTTCCAGGCCAGGCTCCACTCAACAAGACCCTGCCTCCAAAGGAAGAAAGTGCCGACCCTGCGGGGCAGTAGCAGCTGCGTGCCGGCCTGGTGCGCACGAGGCCTTGGGTTCTGTCCCTGATTCCAAGGACAGAGACTGGCTGGGGCTGGGGGACAGGGAGACAGCGCAGTGGCCGGACCTGGGAGAGGTGGGCACAGCGTGAGGGCGAAGGCCAAGGCGAAGCTCTGTTGCGGGGTGAGGCTGGGGCTCGCAGGCGCCGGCCCAGCACTTGGTCCCGGAGGACGCGCACTGTGCCCGTCCCCCCTTCAGAATAACAGTCCTGCTGTCTTCAGCTGCCCTGGGCAGGAGATATTCTGAAGGCGCTGTAGCTTTTAAAAAAATTCCCCTTCTGCGGCACTTCCTCAAAAACAGCTATTTAGCACAGGCTGCCCGGGATCTGGAGGTCAGTCCCAGCCACAGCCAGCGCTTCGGGTTTAATGAGACATCTGGGGAAAGGGTTCGCGCTTTCTGGTAAGCGTCCGGCCCGCGTTCTCCAGGATAGCTCCTAATAACGCTCCGAGGCCTTCCTGTCTCAGCCTCCTGGGGTATTCATTCAGTCACTGAAGGGATCAGTAGTGTCTGCAAGATGCTTTTCTTTCTTAGCTTGCAACTCAAGAGGAGTGAGAGCGGTGTGGAGGGTTTTCATCCTAGAGGGTCCTCGGAGTACTTCATTTACCAAGCACCCAGAGTCTGAGGGCTTCCAGGTGTAGCTGAGCAGTGGCTTCTGAGACGCGCCCACGCTGGGCAGCGGTCACTCAGATGGACGGGTTTCTTCCCAGACTTTTCTTTTTTGTCTTTTTGAGGCAGGGTGTCGCTCTGCAGTTCAGGCTGGCCTTGAGCTCACTTTGTGGCCCAGGCTGGACTCGAACTCGCAGCAATCCTGCCTCAGCCTTCCGAGTGCTGGGATTACAGGCATGCACCACCACGCCCGGCTTCAGATTCTTCTTTTTAACCGACACGACCTAGCGATTTCAAAAAGCTGGTGTGTGGGTGCAGAGGAGAAGGACCTCGGCCTCCGTCATCAGGTTACATCGCTGACTGCTGAGCAGGGGAGGGTTGGGTCTGACTTTGGCGGTAACAAGCTAAGAGCTCGTGGAAATCGACCTTGGATTTGTTAAGTGAAATAAGCAGCGTGGGGCCCGCCGTGCTGTGCGATCCATCGTCCTTATCACGTGATTTGTCATCCTTGTAGGAAACAGGATTAAAAGGAATATCAGGCATTTGTCTATGTGATAACTGTTTTTTTGAAGAAGAAAATCTAACAGGGTAAGAAAGTAGATCATGTGAAATTACAGATGAGAGTTCACTGTTTTGTTTGTGCAGTGCTGAAGGTTGAACCCAGGACCTCGGCACTGGGCTGCAGCTCTCGTCTTTTTTATTTGTTATTTTGAGACTGGGTTGCCCTGGCTGAGCCTGAGTTTGTGATCCTCCTGCCTCAGCCTCCCAGAGTGCTGGGATCACAGGCCTGCCTACCACAGTGAGCCTAGACAGAGCTCTTTACCTAAGAACTAAGATTTAATCTAAGACTTAAGGGAGTCCCTGAACAGGCGTCGTAAGCTGAATTTTACTTGTATTATAAATATGGATTTCATGGGAGGAGAGCGAGTCTTTTACCAGATTCTCAGAAGGCGAAGAGGCTTTGGATTTTGATTT
Organism: Dasyprocta punctata; assembly: GCA_004363535.1. NCBI lineage: Eukaryota > Metazoa > Chordata > Mammalia > Rodentia > Dasyproctidae > Dasyprocta > Dasyprocta punctata. The sequence goes on from RJWM01037090.1 coordinate 10,729, forward strand.
TCAGAATTGTCAAATCCCCGAATAGTTAAATGGACTTTGAAACCCTTGAAATACTTCATGTACACCTGGGTCAGCTGGGTTAGGGAAGGCGGCCAGTTCACTGCTTTTAATGCTGGGGAGACAGCTGTCGTAGCACGGGAGGCTCTGGGTTCGAGATCAGCGCCACAGTAACACAAACATCCAGCAGATGTTCAGTCTGGCGTGGGGGTGGGGGGCTGTGAGTGTGGCCGAGTAGACGAAATTCTGTGGGACAAAAATTTGTGCCACTCAAAGAGAACGCAGATGGTATTCTTGGTTCCAGTGGTTATACATACGCCCCGGCCTGGCCTTAAACACAGTGTTTCCACTCCCAAGCACACTGGAGCTGTCTCTAACTTTGTCTTTTAAATGTTTTAACTTTTTCAGGGTCTTCAGTTTATTCATGAAGCATGGTAAGTTGATATTTTAAAAACCTTTGCACCCTTTTTATTTTACAAACACAACATTTGGATCACAGGAATAAGCATCTGACATGGTTTGCCGAGTCCAGTAGCTCAGTTTTAAGTCTCTGGGACGTATTTTTGAAATTAAGATCATTTCATTTGTTTAAATGATTGACAAATGCTGACCCGTTTAAGGTATTTCCTGGATCTTTTTTTCTTTTTTTTTAATTTTATTTTGTTGACCTCTTTTTCTAAATTGGTTTTCCTTGATCAATAATTCCTGGCTCAGATGTTTAGTATTTTTGGGACAGGATCTTTCTGTGTAGGACAGGCTGGCCTGGGACTTGTGGCGATCCTCCTGCCCAGCCTCCTGCGGGCTGGGATTACAGGCATGTGCCACCATGCCCGGCCAAAATACACTGATTTCTTTGAGGAGAAGTAAACTTCGCTGGTGAGTTTGTGACTCTGCAGTGTTACGGCCTTGTCCCAGCAGGCGTGCGTCGAACAGGATAAGCTGGGGCAGGCGTTCGAAGACGCTTTCGAGGTCCTGAGGCAGCACTCGGCGGCGGAGCTCCGGGCCTCCCCGGGTAAGGAGCCTCCCCCTCCCAGCTTCATGGTCCCCACGGGGAAGGGTAGTGACGGCCGGGTGTGGGGGCGGTGCCTGTGGTCCTAGCACTCAGGAAGCTGAGGCAGGAGGATCAAAAGTTCAAGGCCAGTTTGGGCAATTTAGCAAAAGCCTGTCTCAAAACTTTTAAAAAAGGATGCTCACTGAAAAGGCCCTGGATGAGAGCCGAGGTACTGGGGGGAAAAATGAGTTTCGCATACAAAAATTGGGGGAATATAGATATAAAATTATTATTTATTTATTTATTTTAACCTTGAGACAGGGTCTCACTCTGCAGTTCAGGCTGGCCTTGAGCTCACTTTGTAGCCCAGGCTGGTCTTGAGCTTGCAACAATCCTCCTGCCTCAGCCTCCCAAGTGCTGGGATTATAGACATTAAAATTATTATTTAAAATGTCTTGTTGGTACACATGTAATCTCAGTACTCAGGAGGCTGATAAAGGAGGGTCTCAAGTTCGAGGCTGGCCTGGGTAGCAAAGGGAGGCCCAGCTTCACAGAGGAGGTCGGCCACGGCGTGAACATGCGCAGTCCAAGGTTCCAGGAGGCCCAGGCAGGCTCTGGGCCTTCGGGGCAGTTAGTGACTCCGAGACCTTGTCTTGAAATACAAGAAATAATAAGCGCTGGGGATCAGCTCTGAGTGAAGCCCTGGGTTCAATCCCCAACACCAAGAAACTCCTGCAAGCGTTTGTCAGTCTGGTTGGTGTTTATTTATCCAGTACACGTATTATTTTAGCTACGATGTTCCTATTGTAACGACCTACCTGTTCAGACTTAGGACATTCCGCTCAGATTTATGACCTATTTTTATTTATTTATTTATTTGTTTGTTTGCGGCACCAGGGATTGAACTCACAGCCTCACGCCTGCCAGGCAGGTGCTTAAGCCACTGAGCCAAACTCCCAACCCTAGGTTTTTGAGGCAGGGTCGCTCTATGTATCTCAGGCCGGCCTTGCACTCGCGTTGTAGCCCAAGCCAGCCTGGAACTCACAACGCTCCTCCTACCTCAGCCTCCCAAGTGCTGGGATTAAAGGTGTGCGCCACCACGCCCAGCTGACCTATTTTTTTTTTAATTTTTTTTTAGTTTTTTTGGGATAGCATCTGGTAGTTCAGGCTAGCCTTGAACTCACCAGGAGCCTCCTGCCTCAGCTTCCGGAGCGCTGGCTTGGTGCCTTTTTTGCGCAGTGCGCATCATCTCGGCAGCTCTATCACCCTGCTGACTGCCCTGGGCAGGGTCAAGGTTAGGGTTAGGGTTAGGGTTAGGGGCCGGGGCAGGGGCAGGGGCAGGGGCAGGGGCAGGGTTAGGGTTAGGGTTAGGGTTCTGCGCACGTCACAGGGCTGTGTGTTAGAGTCACGTGGATGAAAGCAAGGCCCCCGCGGCCCTGGTCCGGGTCTGGTTCTGAGTATCACAACCTCAGTGCTGCACTCCATGCCTCGTTTAGTGACCCATTCATTTAATGACCTGGTCACAGACCCGCACTCAGGACCCGAACTCCTCACTAAACGAGGGCTGTCTGTGTTCAAAGAGGGTTTTCAACAACCGGCCTCAGCTTCCCCCGGAGCCCTTCCCCCCACCGGGGTGCGGTCTGCTTGGAGGCTCCCGCTCGGCCTGGCTTCTTTGGATGAGCAGCGACTATGTCACCTACTGAGTTCACACAGAGAATGGCAGAGTTCAGGATAACAAGCTCTGGCGTCTTGGGCTGCACGGAGCAGTACAGTAGGGAGGGGCACGCAGGCTGCGAGCGTTTGTGTGCTAGGGGGCTGAGGCAGGAGAATCTCACGTATTGAGGCCCTGTAGGAGCACAGACACACACTGGGCCTCTCCCTCTCTGCATCCACGCAGATTACAGGAGCTGCCTCGCCCTGCTGAACCACTGGCCCCCACTCAGCGCGGGCCCCGGGGTGCTGTCCCCGGAGGACCCGGTCTCTGTCCCCAGCTGGCGATCCGTCCTTGTGAGTATATCCCCGCTCCCAGCCCGCTTCCCCTGACCTTCCCAGTGACCCCCAAAGCCCGCAGCGCCCCCAAAAGACAGTGGCCCCACACCTGCTTTCTTTGCATGGCAATCTTTCCAAGAATGTGATATTATATTAACCTGCTGTTTCTTCCTTTTTTAGGGTTTTTTGTTTTGTTTTGTTTTGTTTGTTTTTGTCTTTTTGAGACAGGGTTTTGCTATGAAGTTCAGGCTGGCCTTGAACTCACTTTGTATGTAGCCCAGGCTGGCCTCAAACTCTCAGTGATCCTCCTGCCTCGGCCTTCCAAGTGCTGGAATTACAGGTGTGCACCACCCCATCCGGCATTTTTAGGGTTTGTTTGTTTTTTGCTTGTTGTGTTTTTGAGACAAGGTCTCACTACGTAGCCAGGCTGGCCTCAAACCTAGTAGCCATCCTCCTGCCTCAGCCTTCCTAGTGGTGGGATCACAGGTGTACATTACCATGCCTGGTGTTTTTGTTTTTGTTTTTGTTTTTGTTTTCATTTTTGAGTTAATTCCATGTTTTGGGTCAATTTACCAATAATTTAGCAGCCTTTCTGCAAAGGAAGATGTCCATCTCTCCATTCATGGAGTTGTTTTGCTTTCTGTTTTTTGAAACAAGATCCTGTTACACATCCAAGCTGGCCTGGAACTTGCTATGGAGTCCAGGCTGGTCTCAAATTTGTCATCCTCCTGCCTCAGCCTCCTGAGTGCTTTCAGAGTTCTTTTACACTGTTTTCCTCCTGTGGTTATCTTACCAAGCAGTCTAATAGGGTGGGGTCTAAATGTGAAATTTTTTTGAGTCATGGTCTCTCTAGGTAGCCCAGGTTGGCCTTGAACTCATGACGATCCTCCTGCCTCAGCCTCCTGAGTACTGGGATGATAGATGCACACCACCACACCTGGCTTTTATATGCTTTTTAAAAAGAGGCAACATAAACAAGTGCACTATTGACCATTCTTTGTGACACTGACCACAGCATGGGGTGCAGGAAGCGGTCGTGGTTCTTGATGGGAGCTTGGGGGCACTGGCTGGGAATCTTGGGCCTGGCTCTTTCCTGGAAAGAGCTGTTCACAGCAGCCGAGGGTGAGGTAGGGAAGCCAGGGGCCCAGCTCTGACCTAAACCTGGCAGAGACTCCATCAAGGCTTTTCGTTGAGTTGAATGTCTGACTGCAACTCCACACACTGCATTTTTAAATTTGTGGGGAGTGGATGTATTTCTGTCATATAAGCTGGAGTCAAAAATGGGCCCCCAAAATGATGCTTCTCAAATTCCTGTATCAAAATGGGTAAGAGCTGTGCAAGATGGTAAACACTTATAATCCCAACACTTGGGAAGCTGAGGCAGGAGGATCTCAAGTTTCAGGCCAGCCTCAGCCACACAGCAAGATCCTGTCTCAAAAAAAAAACAAAAAAAATGGTAACCCACCACAGTAGGTTGAGCTTGCCATACGATGTTTCTGTAATTATAACATCACGGGCAAACACTGCAAAACTACTTGACATATTTTTGTGTTTCCCTATAGTAGCTGTGAAAAATACACTCCCCCCCACCCCGCCGTATTGGGGCTTGAACCCAGGACCTCAGGACTGAGCTACATCCACACACTTAAAAAAAAGTATATATATATATACTTAACTTTGGGACACGGTCTTGCCAAGTCACTAAGTTGCTGAGGCTGGTCTGGGACTCCCGATCTGCCTGCCTCAGCCTCTCAGCGTGCTGAGATTACAGGTGTGTGTGTTGCTACACCCAGAAAAAGCACTTTACCTTACTGCATTATTTTATAAAATAGCACAGCCAGCCCACGTCTAACAGCGGAATGTTATTTGTGCAGAACAGTGCTGCCGACTTCTATTACCTCGAAGGAAATATTCACCCGTCTCTGCAGAGCGCCGCTGGAAGTCAGCTGGTCCCACCCGCACTGTCCCAGCCAAGGGGAGGCAAAGGTACGTGCTCCACCAGACGTGCGCGCACACTCGAGCACACTCGAGCACACTCGAGCACACTCGAGCACACTCGAGCACACTCACACACACTCAGGCACACACACCCAGCCAAGTGAGCTGGCTCCGCGCAGCCTCTTGAGGGTTTTACATCGTACACAATTGTTTAAACCGCTCTACTCCAGTTGGGAATCTCGCAATAAAAATACTTCAACTCAAAAGAAAAAGCGAGGCTGGATGTGGTGGCGCAAACCTGCAGTCCCATCACTCAAGGCTGAAGCAGGAGGATCTCCATGAGTTCGAGGCCAACTAGGGCTACAAAGTTAGTTCAAGGCCAGCCTGAACTGCACAATGAAACTCTGTCTCAAAAAGACAAAGAAAGAGAGAACAGAGAAATCTACTAGCACCTTCTACACAAGGTTCCATCCTAATTTAACACAGCATAAATACGGATTTTTTTTTTTTTTTTTTTTGGCAGCACTGGGCATTAAGTCCAGGCCTCGCACTGAGCTCCTTCCCCAGTCCTTTCGCATCTTTGCTAACTTTGAGACAGGGTCTCACCGAGTCACCAAGGTACCCAGGCTGGGCTCAAAGTTGCAATCCTCCTGCCTCAGCCTCCCAAGCGCTAAGATTCAGAATGTTAGATGGTGACGATCGCATGTCACCGACTTCAACGACTGGCCGGGTGTGGACGTGGAAGCCCCAGTGGCAGGCAGTGAGGTGGCCGAGTGTGCGGACACTGGCGTCACTCGAGCCTGAATGATCACACGACCTTCTAAGTCACAGTCCCTCACCCAAAGCCACCACGATCGGATTGGTGACACCGAGAGACGGCCGTGAAGAGGAAGCCAGGCTGGGCGTGGCGGCCGAGGCAGGAGGACTGCAGGGAGTTTGAGACCAGCCTGGACTACATAGCGAGACAATTTTAAATTGTACATTATCAAAGTTAAAGGTAATTTATTTTAATTTGTTTTGTTTTGTTTTTAGTCTTTCTTCTTTATTTAAAGTCCTGTTTTGTTTTGGAGACAGGGTCTCACTGTGTAGCCCAGGTTGACCTGGAACTCATAGCGATCTTCCTGCCTCAGCCTCCTAAATGCTGGGATCACAGGTGTGTGTCATCACCACACCTTAACTAAAATAAAAAGTTATGTTAAATGAGTATTTTTCCAAAGCTGTATTTCATTCCTATGCTACAGATACTGGATCCTGGGATCATAAAATTCTAAGCATGCAGTGATACTCTAACCCAGTCAGGCACTAGTACAGAAGGACGCTAAGAAATATTTTGCTTTAAGATTTTTTAATTCCATAATTGAAAAATAACAATATAACAATATGCAATGTGCTGGTTATTGTTACTCTCCTATTGGCTTGTTGTGAAATTGTTTTACTTTAATTTCTTTTCTCCTGTTTAAAATAGAAAAAAAGAAAAAAAAAGAAAAAAAAGAAAACTAACAATGCTTATTAAATTTTCACAACTCAAACAAAAAGTATCTAAAATATAAATGACCCAGAAGCAAGTGCTCAAGGCCGGCCTGGACTACACCAGGGAGACGCTGTCTCAAAATGAAACAAAAGAAAGTAAAACAAAAGCAACACAAATAAAGGCCCCTTCCCTTCTTCCTGTGTCCAGCAGTAACCTCACTCCAGCTGGACACTCAGCTACAGCGAATCTCTACGCTGTTCTATGGTTTAAGATAGATTATTTTCTGGAAAAAAATACTACAGAATATGATCCCATTTTCTTTTTTTTTTTTAATGGTATTTCTAATTTTTAAATACCATGCATATTTGTATAGGTAAAGAATGCTTTTC
>RJWM01037091.1:0-17693 GCA_004363535.1 Dasyprocta punctata
AAAAAATGGAAAGGTGAATCTCTCTGCAGGAAGGACAGGATGGAGGGGTAGAGAGGGAGAAATCATGTTTACATAAACCCCAAGCCAACTTTCCTTTCAGTTTAGTCACCGTGATTTCACTAAAGATAAAGTAGACCTGTCTTTACTCACTGACCAAATAAATACATAAACCTTTTCAGGTTTGAAATCTTAGAAAGCTTTTTGTAATTTGATAGTCCTTGTTAAAGATCCTGTAGCAAGACACAAGCAGATACATTACAAGAAAAATTATTGTTTTTTTGAATATGGGCAGGGGATTCCTGATTATGTTTTCTTGGGTTGGTGACTTAAGAAGGAATTTCATTTCCTCTGTGGTGAGTTTCCTTCCCTTTGTTGAGTGCTTTCAACCTTACACCATTAAAAATTGAACTTTTTAAAATGATTTTTGAATGTGGAAAAACAAATTGCTTGATCATTCTCGTTTTCAGTGATGGAAGGTATGACTGCAGTCACTGTGAGGCACAGACCTCCCTTACTTTCAGTTTTTCCTTTGTTAAGATATGGAAAGTAACTAAGACATTAATTTGAATAAAGGTGGGAAGACCAACCCTTGGGCAAATTTCTCCACTGCTTTACTACTTTTGCTTGTATTATCTGGTCGATGTGACTAAAAACTCCAGTCTTTTAAGGTAAAATGAATGCCAGGATTTTACCATATCTTTCCATTATATCAACTCTCTAATCCACCTTCATCTTTCCCTCTTCAGAAGGGGAAATACATACCAATATTTGACACAGTGCTGTGTAACTCACTAAAGTTTCCCATTTTTAAAAAGGGTTTAATTTTTCAAAAAGTCAGCATCATGATGGCCCTGTCAAAGATCAAGAGTTCTGAATGCACTATAAATATTCTGGGTTAAGCATTCATGATTTCAAAGAGACTTATTTTTACCATGTGTATCTCAAAGTTATTACAAATATTACAAATATTAACAGCACCAAAAAGAATATTTGTTTCTTAACCCAAAACATATGATGGAGTCATCTGGTTCAACCTCTGTATTTCACAGGTGAGGAGACAAAATGACTTGCACACAGCACGGAGGATCAGTTGCCACATTGAACACTTTGGTCTCTCCTTCCTAGGGCTCTAGCTAATACCCCGCTTTTCCCTGGGAGGCAGCTTTGGGAAAATGAATTGAGGGCAGGAGAAAGGTGGGTATTAGAATATCTAGCCCAGGATAGGCGGTCAGCACAAGAGGGTCAGAAGAACACAGAGAGGTGGGCTCTGCAATTGGACTCGGATCACAGAATCAGAAGTCAGAGGGCAAGAACAGGTGAGTAGCACCAGAATAAGGGGAGATGATCTAGGTTAGTTCCAGAGACCTGATTGCATGGGTCCATTTTATTAAAGAGATTGGCTAAGGAAAACAACCATACCAACTCCTACTTTTAGAACTCAGAATTATGTAATACTTTCAATCTTAAAGTTTTAAGCATGAATCTGCAACCTCACGTGAGCCCTGAAGTACAGTGGGTAGTAATTTTAATTCTCACAAAAGGTGAGTGAGCCCATTCTGTATTGTCATATACCCGCTATATGAGCTTTATCAATTTAGGGTACAAAAGCAATCGCAGTGCTCTGCTTTTAGCAGTGTATTCTTTTACCCTCACTTGAGAGTTAAGCTACTAGCAAGTCCAGTAACTCAATCTAACAACTGGTACTAGTCCAACCCCAAGCCTATCTGAATTGCCAAGAAAGCCAAGTACCTACCCAGTTAAAAAAAGTCAGACCTGATTCCAAGCATGACATAGCAGAGATTATGGCTTTGGCTGCTGCCATGATTTCCCACAGACCAGGGTTTCCTGCTGGGAAGATGCTTTGGCCTTCCCAGACCTTCTCCAGGAAGAAGTACTGCCACACTGGGCTCTAAGGAGTTCTGTGGTCAAAACGTTTCTCCAGAGTTACGTGTTGGACTTAGGCTACTATAAAGGGCCTTGGTGGGGGAGTTTACTCTTTCTTGCCCTTCAACTTCTGCTCTGTGAGGACACAGTGTTCCTCCCTCTGGAAGACACAGTGTCCGAGGCACCATCTTGGAAGCACCATCTGAATCTTTACCAGACACCAAACCTAGTGGCACTTTGATCTTGTAGTCCTGGCCTCCAGAGTTGTAAGAAATGAAATTCTATTCATTATAGATTACCCAGTGTCTTGGTTACTATTACTTCGTTGCTGAGACAAAATACCTGAAGCCCAAAATTAGGAAAGGAAAGGTTTATTTCTTAGAGTTCTTGGAGGTTTCAGTCCATATTCAGCTGGCTGCAAGGAAGGGTGGTGAGGCGGGGCAGCCATTCATGGTGGCTGCCAAACAGCAAGGCGCAAACCACAAGAGACAGGAAGACGTGCCTTTTTCCCCTGCCCTTACACTGTATGTCGGCTCCAAACCTGGGCGGGTGCAACACTCACATAACCAATCCCAGAGCTAGACAACAAACCAATCATGAATGCTAGACTCTGCCGCATCCATGCCATGATTACATGAGACTTGGCGGGGCCCTAGGAATATAACTATAACACCCAGCCTCAGTTATTCTATTATAGCAGCACAAAGGGAGCAAGCTATTCAGTGAATCAACCTCATCACGTGTACATAGTCATTCCGAAGGCTGAATGCAGGCTTGAAGGGCTTGCTGGGAAGGCCTTTCAGCTTCAGCCTGTGGTACAGATCTCATCCTCACTCCACGAATCTGTTGACTGGCTCCTCGACCCTCATTGCTTGCTTTCCACTGGGCCCCGTTATCCTTTCAAACTTCAAGACAGTCTCAGGCAGAACCATCTCAGTTCATCAAAAAGTTCTAATGACAGTGAACTTTAAAGGGCTTTCCATTCCTTTTCCTTCCCCCAAAAGATTTGCTGGCCTCACTGCAAACTTACCTACCTTCCCGCTAGCAACCAGCTAAGCATATTAAGTGTTGTTGAAGAGGTTTCCTTGTCATGCTGTGTTAAAGATTCTTTCACGCTTCTGCTAAGGCCATGAGTACCTAGAGAACTTTTGTTTGCATAACTGTTTGAGATGTCCTCGAACTATTTTGAAACGATGATCTGTGGTGTGCACCTGCACCAGGGAAGTGGAGGCCACTTCATGTCCTGGTTTAAAGTTCTATCATTTCCATCCCACTAAGCACTTTATTATGCCTGGAATCCCAAATTTAAATTCACGGACAGCAGAGTGGTTGCAGTATGCCGTGTCTTTGAATTCAGGCATGCTTGAGCGTATCCCCAAGGCTAGTAGGATGACCTCAAATAGGCTTGTTTGCCTAAAGGACCAAAAAACTTTCTAGGAAAGAACTCACCAAACCTAACAAGAGTCCTCAAACTGGTTCAAAGAAACAAAACAACCACAAGGATGAAGGTGGTATGTGAGAACAGAAAAAAGTGGAGAGAAGTAGCCCAAAGTCTTTGCCACGCGAGTTGTCTTTCAGTCCAGCCTCCAGGGAGCTCATTCCTGAGTCAAAGTCAGAATGGGCGACGATAAAGTATGAATAAAAACTAACAGAGCTGTTGCACTGAACTTTTCAGACCTTAAGATACTCAAGGCAGTGCTTTCCAGAGGAAAAGCAGGAGAGAAAAGAGTTTTGCTTGGTATCAGATGCTTTAGAAGCAGTAGTACATTGATCGTAACTGCAGCTTCAGGACATCGCCTCAATGACCTGGTGAAGGCAGCAGGAGCAGAAAGTGCTAAATGGAAGTGAAGAGTAAGTTAGCAAGAGCAAGGGACTTCCTGCCAGTCCCGTTGGAATAAACTGGGAAGAATTGCTTCAAAGCAGGGAGGAGCACAGCAAGAGAAATTTTGTTTTGTGACAGTCACCATGACTCTACTCAGATAACCCAATCCCGGGGGAACATGTAGCTTAAAATATAGATGAAGCTTGAATGTTTGTTCCTGGAACCCCACTAGGTCTTCTGTATTCCATTCGTTTTCTATAGATAAAAATGTTTCAGTGCTCGCTTTGGCAGCACATATACTAAAATTGGAAAGATAAAAACGTTTCAAAAACTATTTTGACAGAAATCCTTACAAATGATACTGCTCCTTGAGGTTGCACAGAGAAAAAGGTAATCTGGAAAGTTGGCACATACTGTTAGGTAAAAATCAACTATTAGGAATTGAACGATCATGATGATTTGTCTTGTCCATGGTAATATGCACTCATGTTGGAGGCTTGAGGTTTTAAAAGCTGCTTTCTACCCCAAAGTACTCTAAGGCCAGAAATGTCAACATCTGAGACTATCTGCTTGCAAATTTCTCTTGAAAAAAGTCTGTACAAGCCCTTAATTTACATGTTTGTATCAATTTAAAAGACTTACTCATCTCTTTGTCATAATTTTGACCAGTAGAATATTTTACTTTTTGGATAGCTATTTTGATTTTTTTTTTTTGCCTTTTTGTTGAGTTATCTTTAGAGAATTCTGTTTTTCTTTATCATATATCACTTTTATCTTTATCTTGTAAATGAGGAGCAGGAAGAGGAAATAGAAGAGTATCAGATATGAAGACAAATTTTGGCCTCTCTAGGGATGGCTAAAACTGCTTTTTTCCCCCAAAAGAAAAGTCTTTATTATTGCTTGTGTAATGGTAATAATATTGCATGTGTCAAAATTTTGAAAATACAGGGAGATATAAAGAAAAGGTAAAAATTCTTCCCTAATCACTCTATTTAGAAGATAATAATCATTAATGTTTAGCAAACAATTTACTTATGTCTCTCCATGAAAATGCAAGAGAGAAAGAGAGAAACTTTTGCTGGCCCTCTATCAAAGCCTAACACTACCCCTTACTCCAGTACCTATGTTGTCACCTAGGGCAGCAGGCAAACCCTGTGTTTCAAAATTACCCATAACGTAGCACTTCCATAGATCAAATGAACCACACAGGGGGCACCCCTAAAAAATCACTCAAGAAAACTGCTAGAACCACACTGTTATCTTGTTTCCAGAACAATTCATAATATCTGTGAGGAAACTGTAAGCTATAAATTTAGCAATATCTTTTGCGTGCGTAATCATCTGATACGGTCACAGCTCCTGAGTGGCCCAAAAAACCACGGAAGTGGGTGGGGAGTATTTCTACCCAGGGAGTGTGTTTCAATGCTCATTTTCCTGCATCTGATACTGGAGAAAGCCTAGTTTTGGCTTACCTTTGCATTTGTAGGTAAGCATTCCAGAAAAACTCGAGCAGAACTTTGGGAATCTGTCGGTTGCTGGCTCAAGGATCTAACAGTTGCCCTTTGCCTCAAGTTTTCTACCATGTGGAAATGTCTCCATTTGGGAATATTAGCTTATGAGTCAAGATAAATGGATTTATCTTCCATTAAAGCAGAAATTTATACACAAAACAAAACAAAAACTTTTGTAATGAAGAGGACCACAGCTAGTATTATCCCAAACAGACTTTCAGGGTCAGAGTGATTTCCCTTCTAGTGATAAAGTGGAAAGAGTTGGAGTTAAAGGACACATAGTTTTTTAATCAAATGTCAGTCATTTATGCCTATATAAATATATCCTATGCCATATTCAAAACATATTTATACAAAAGGAAGTACTTTTAATTTAACTGAAATTTAATTTTATGATGGGCCATCCTGGTTTTTTGTTGTTGTTGTTGTTGTTTTGGGGTTTTTTTGCTATGTCTAGTAACCCCTCACTCACACATTGTGTTATCTTGCATAAGTTATTCTATTTCTTAGAATCTCCAGCTCCACATATATGTGGTGTGAGATAACAAAGCTAATTCTCAGGTTATTGAGAAACACCTAACATTCATTCAGTAGATATTTACTCAGGGCCTAACGTAGAGGGGACTCTGACCTAGGCCAGAAGATTACATTGAATAGTTAATCACTCATTTGGCTTCTTTCCTTAACTTGTGATTTCACAGCCTTACAGTACAGGGTGCTATAGGATGAGAACCTGTACCCCATAACTTGTCAGAGAAACTATCTGTGATGGATTAATTAGCTTGACTGTGATAATCACTTCACAATGTGTATATATATCAAAATATTATCACATTGTATACCATAAAAGCATACGATTTTTATTTGTTAATTGTATCTCAATAAAAAAAAAAAGATAGCTTTGATGAAATGACACTTGATCTTAAATGTGTATGTCTCAATTTGAGTATTTGGGATACTTAAAACTAAAAATGTCCAAAACTAAATTCAGTACCTTTTGTCTCTAAACCTACCTTTTGTCCTATACTCCTAAATATCAACATAGGAGAATTATCCCTCAGTTGTCCATGCCAGAAACCTGGGACATCTTGAACTCATTCCTGTCTATCACTCTATGACAATTCTTTTATCAGGTTTTCCTAGTTTATCTTTCAAGTACACTATAATCTGTCCTTTTCTGAATCTCTACTGCTACTTCCTTCCCTTTCTCATATATGGCCATTTTGATAGCTTCTCAATCAGTACATGCTGCTAGTTCTACCCCTTTTAGGCCTATATTTTACATTGGAATAAAATATTATTATATTTTCTTACCTAAAACATCTTAATGGCTTCCTTTTACCAGGAGTCTAAGCTTTCATAGATTGGTTCTACATAGCTTGTATTTCTTGCTTCACACTTATATTTTAGTAATGCTGAACTACTTGTAGTTTCCTGTTCATGTGTTATGGTTTAGAACTAAAATACTCCCCAAATGTCTTACGTGTTCACAGGTGGGGCTTTCAGAAGGTGGTTGCATCAAAAGGGCTCTCACTTCATCAGTGGATTAATCCATTTATGAGACTGTAATTCAATAGCATTATAGGGAGGTAATAAAGTTTAGGAGGTGGAGGTGTGTCCTCTTGTCCTCTATCCCCTTCTCTCTGATTCATTCCCTCTTGCTGTTTCCTGGCTGCCATGAGGTGAGAAGGTTCCCCTACTACCCCTTTCTGGAATGATGTTTCTGCCTTGGAGCCAACAGACTATGAGCTGAACCCTCTGGAACCATGAGCTCAAATACATCTCTCCTATCTTTAAGCTGTTTTCACATGCATTTTGTCACAGTGATGAAAAACTGATACAACATGCCATGGCATCTTATTATTGAAGTTCAGAGCTCTCCCTGATATTCTGTTTCCTCACTGACCCACTCTTAATATCGTTCAGGACTCATTCCCTTCAGGAAGTCAACTTTGTTAAGCAAAGTACTGGGTATGCACAGACAATGCTGGCTGCCTGCTGGCTACACTTATTCCCTTGAGAAAACCTCAGAGTTTTTTTCACTGTACTCTGAGAGATGACTGTTAGCCTGAGTTGCCCTGTTTATTTATACAGCTCCACTAGCTTGGATGACTTCACCAGGGGTAGCCACCAACTTCATAGACCCTTATAGACAGACTGGCACTCACTATGGGGCCTGTCATATGAGCTACCTAACCTAGCACTGTGCTCACAGAGGGGAGAATTATCCCAGTCTAATCTGAGCCACTCGTAATACTCAGCATCAGTACAAGTATCCAAAAGTATGAACAAATGAGGCACAGAGAAGAAGCAAGTAACAGAAACCAGAGTAGAGTGAAGTCTGAACAAATGGAAGCTATAAAGAAATTATTATGAAAGCACACTCATAAAACACCTGAGTTCCTAAAATGTTGAAGCAGTTTTGAGGCAGCTTCAGATGTCTGCTACTGAAGAAAAATAAAATTACCAGCCACCAAAGGAGTACTTTACCCTGAATGAGACTGCAGGGTCTGTTCTTCATGATGTCTGAATACCGCTGTTAGCAGAATGATACTCCAATTTTGATGACACCACTGTGCCTGAGTGCTCCTGACTTATTGTATATCTTTTAAAGAATCCCTTATTTCATTAGGTAGCATGTTCTTAACAAGTAAGAGCCATGCTAAGACACTGCCTTTCTGTCAGCCTTCATTACACCCTAATATGTGAAAACCTGTATGTTATTCCCATATAAGAATACCATCAGCATGCTGGTCCCACCAAAAGCATCTTACTTGAAAGGAAGGGGGTCACTACAAGATGATAAAAAGGTCATTTTATCAGTAGTATACAAATACTATTAGCAATTAGCATATAAAACACGATGTAAAACTACTTTCCTATTTTGTCAGCATATTTCAATTAAGTACAGGACTTTTAGAACATAATTCTGATGATATCTGTTAGAAACAAGAAGATATCTGTTGTGTTAGATTTGTTGTGACAAAATACCTAAGGAAACTTAAAGGAAAAAAGTTTTATTTTGGTTCATGGTTTCAGAGGTTTCAGTCCATGGTCACTTGGTTCTGCTGCTTTTAGTATGTGTGCTGCCGAAGCAAGCGCGGTTCTGCTGCTTTGGGGCTGGTAGTGAGGCAGGACCTCATGGTGGCGAACACACGGCCCAACAAAACTGCTCACCTCACAGAAGCTCAGAGACAAGTGAAGGGGTCAGTGTCCCAATGTCCTCCTCAAAAGATGCCTCCAGTAACCTAACTTCCTTTATTAGGTCTCACCTCCTAAAGATTCCATACTTCCCACACTCTGGCAATGAAGCCAGCCTGGGTCTTTGAGAGACATTTAAGATTCAACTACAACATTTCATATGGGTTGAACTGTGTGCAGTGAAATGATTCCTAACATTAGCGAATGTGACTGTATTCAGAAAAATGATCTTTGCAGATGAATTGTTATACATGAAGTCACATTATGTTAGATTGAGTCCTAAATCCAATGACTGGTATCAGAAGACCGTGTGGCCTCAGAGAGTAGCTGGATAGGATTTGCCAGTGTTCACATAGCATTGCTTATTTGTTTGTTTAAATTCTATGGATGCACAAGTCCAGGCTCTCTTCTGCCTGATCACAACCTTTCTCAGAATACAATGCAATATACTTGATTTGATTTTTGCCTACTGAGTTGTACTACACCTATCTCTATCCTGCATCCCTGAGGTTGTCTTTTTCTTTCCATTTGTGTCAGGGATATGAACATTCCTGAATTTCTCTCATACATTCATTAGAAACCCGCTATACCCATTTTGTGTGGATTTTACTTTTACTTCTCAAAGTATTATTTTATATGCACAATTATTGGTGAGCCCTCATCATGGTCTCCATACACCATTTTTAAAAATGAAGCTACAATGCTTAGGACAACACTAGTATACAGTAGGAGCTCTTTGGGAATAGTTTTCAGAACAATTGTCATTTTCTATGAAGGATGGTGAAAAAGGACTTAAATTCCCTACACTGAAATCAACATGAATGACTGATCTCATACACTGTGGGTAAATTAGGCAGCAGCATAATGGAGACTGGGATGAGAGGCTGTAATTTCACCCGTCTAATCTCAGTCTGTCTGGGGAAAAACAATGGTTACAGAAAGATGAAGCTCAGTGAAGTAGCTGATGTGGACCACCAAACAAAATAAAACTGGGTTGACAAGACTTGAAGAGGAATAAAGAGAATTAGATAAAACAAGAGTTAAATGTTATAAGAAAAATGACTCCTTATACAGTTATGATAGTGTTTTATGACATAAAACTGGCAATGTTAGGTAAAAAAAACAAAATATGAAATTATGATTTTGGGGGTTAGAAATCTATCCTAGTAGTAGAGTGAATACTAAATAAGCACAAAACTATGAATATGATTGTCAATTCAAGGATCATGAACATGTATCAATTAAGAGGGGTATGGCAAGTGAAATCATTGGGCATATGGGCTATAGGTAATATTTTGTCTTCTTTATACTTTCTTCTACCTTCTATCTTCCAAAAATGAACATGCAATGCTTTATAAGTAAGACCTTAAAGACATGAGCTCTGGACTCTGTTGCTGGGTACATAGAATTCAGCCAGCAGTCCATCTGTGTGAAAGATTTTGGTCAGACTCTGCCTGGAGATAGAGAGATGAGATAAATGCCATTCAGAGTTTCTTCCCTTTTCTCCTTCTAGTGCCTTAAGATTCACTCCTGAGCAGTTGATCACCTATTCAGGGAATCTGGAATGTGTTTTAAAACCAGGAACACTGCACATCTCCCCAACAACAGACAGTATGGACAGACAGTCAGGACTGCAAATGCTGTTAAAGGATCTGGAAAACACTCTTCAGAATACAGCAAATGTGTACCACATCAAGCACTGGAATACAAAAAGACCTTGTCAGAATTTTGGCCTTTCAAACAAGTCATTTCTATTTTAAGCTCAAGTCTTAGGTTTTAAAAAAAAGTGGAGCATAAGGATTTCTGGACACATATGAGAGGCTACCACCACTTAACTTCTCTAGATCTGGGTACTTCCTGGTACTTTAATCCACACCACACTGGAAGCTCCATGTGATTTTCAAGGGGGGTGGTGTGTCTCCTAAAATATGTATCTCTGACGTTGATTTTCTACTTATATATCACATCTCTTTTCAAAAAAATGAAAGTGTGTGCCATTTTCCCCTCAAGGTCAGTTGTGAAACACCAATAGCTTGCTCTCCAGACTCAGAGCTAGAATAATTTTCCATTTCTATTTGCCTTAGAGCAGAACCACTCTTGTCTGATGTGGGTGGCTGGGGTTTCACAGCTTCTTTCTAGAAGCCACTGAGGAAGGGAGTTTATATGGAGGAAAATGATGCTGTGTCCCGACAGAGACAAGACAGTAATGGAAGGCTCTGTTGATGGCAGTGTCCACCTGTTTGCTGCTGTGGTTCCCAGCCACTCTGGGATCCCTAAGAGGCTTGACTATGTTGGATACAAGAGGACACCTTTCATCTATTCTCTGTTCAGAGTAGGGCTGGCCTGCAAATTGTGAAGGATGGGAAGTAGATTCCCTAGGCTTGTTCTATTCTGTGACCAAATCTTAGACTTTATGCAAAAAAAGCAGAACATAAAGCCCAATTGAATTTTCCTTAGCTTTTCCTTCCTTCCTTCCTTCCTTCCTTCCTTCCTTCCTTCCTTCCTTCCTTCCTTCGTTCCTTCGAGACTGGATGTTGAACCCAGGGGCACTTTACTATAGAGCTACATCCCCAGCCGTTTTTCTTTTTTGTTTTGTGACAGGATCTTGCTAAATTGCCCAGACTAGTCTTAAACTTGTGACCCCCCCTGTCTCAGCCTCCCAGTGCTGGGATTACAGACATGGCCCACTTTGCTATAATCCTTCCTCCCTCTACTGCAGTTTCCTCATCCCCACTACCTGTACCAGCTGTAGAGATGACAAGAAAGAAGAAACTTGAAGCACAAAAAGGGTACAAGTCTGGAGGTTTTGGCAGGAAGACAACATCCTCTCCATCAGTACCATGAGAACTTGCCAGTTCTAAACCAAAAAAGGTCCCCTGTGTGGACAAAAGGAAAAAATGCTTGAGTCCTACACTGGACATCTGCACATTGTAGGTGAAGAGTCATGAGAACAGGTCATGTAGACTGTTTGTTGGGTAACAGGAAACAATAAAACCACAGTTTCCTGCACCTTCTATTGTAACTCACTTCTCCAAGCCAAGTGGACTGCTCTGGACAGGAGCTCAGGGTACTCAAGAACTCAGCCTGAAAACACAGGGTATCAGGGTCCATGGAAAGCAGTTTACTGAATGCAAGAGTGCTGCCACAAGTGGACAGCCTAAAGCATCCTTACAGTATAGAGAAGCTAGGTGTCTTATATTCTTACATTTATCACCACCCATAACTCGGCTTCCAGTTTCTGAAAAAAATAATAAATTACTCTGCGTTGAACTGCATATGCTTACATACTTTATGTAGTTTATGTTGTATGACAGACATTGTGTGCAGCTTATCCAGACCCTGTCTTCACAGACATTCCTAGCAAAAGTAGCTGTGGACATTAGTTCTGGCTAACAGTATGTGAGTATGATTATGCTTTCTTCATCTTCCTAATTAAAATCTAAACTTGATATCTGGAATCACAGTAGCCATGCTGCAACCATGAGGAACTATCACACACACAACTGCATGAATGCATATGCACAGCCGATAATCACAGACGCTCAACTTGATGTTGTCAAGCTGCTAAACCAACGCATGCAAATATGTGTGGCCAGATTTCTTATGTGACACAAATGAAATTGTATTTGTTTAAACCACTATATTGAGGCTATGTTACTCTCTACCTCAAATATTTCCTAAATGATACGGAGAGTTCAGCTAGCTTTATTGCATTATTTAAGTGTTACCTGTTACTTGTCTCATTTTCTGCTCTTTTTGTTATCCACTGTCAATCATGATCCATGAATATTAAAGGGAAAGTTCTAGGAACTAACCATTTGAAGCAAATTTTTTGTTATTTATGACTGAAGGGAATCCAATTTGACTCAGAATCAGGTTACCTAAAGCTGAGGTGCTCTAAGTCTCAGACCTAAAGTGCGATGTGAAATTTTTTGAGTGAAGAACATGAGGCTTATGGCAAAGATCATCCTGCTATTATTCCTAGTTGAGGGGTCTAAAACTTGATTGAGAAACAGGTAGTAAAAACTATACACCTTAGCAGACTGGGGTATATCTATGAGGTTGTGAAGTCAGGGAAATGACAGGAAAAAATTTGAAACATGAGAATGAGCCAGCTGCTTGTTGCTGGCCCAGTAAATCCTTATCAAAAAAGAGAGAAGCTGGTTTGGGGGGGTCACGTCTCATCTGATAGCAGAGAAGGAAAAAAATACAGCTCTTTTCTGAGAGGCCCTTTTCTGTCTGTGGTCTATAACCCAAGTTCGTGTGCAAGCCCAACGATTTTGGGCTGTGCTGGCTGAAAAACAAAAGCAAAGACAAAAAAGTCAGAGAGGTGGGAGATTAAGCAGGAGATAATATTGCAACTATAAATCAAGCCCTGATAACCGTCCTCTTCCCAGTGCCTCTCATTAGTCTTTCTCTCACCTACTGTCTGGCTTTAGGAAGTACATTTTAGGTGGGGCCTCCCTCCAAAAGCTGTTGTTTCAGAATGCCTCCAGGATAATTGTTTTGTTTTGTTTTGTTTTGTTTTTTAATGAGGGACAAGAGAACTGTCTTGAAGACAGAAGCCTGTTGCTTGAACACAAGCATAAAAATTGCCTGGAAAATATTCCAAACTATGACTATTAGCTTTAGAAACTAGCCAGAGACAAGTAACCCAGAAATCTAAGTATTTCAGAAAGCAATATAATGAGCCCTACGTATCTGTGGATTAAAATGAGCATTAGTAGAAAATATTTTTAAAAATGCACTTGTAATGAATATGTACAGACTTTCTTTTTCTTCCCGTTATTCCAGTCACAATACAGCATTGTAACTATTTATATAGTATTCACACTGCAGTAGATATTATACATAATGTAGAGATGACTTAAAATATATGGGAGAGATAGGTACAATGACATCACCTTGTAAGTAATACTAGCTACTAGGGAGGCTGAGGAAAGAGAATTGAAAGTTTGAGGTCAGCTGTGAGTAACATAGTAAGAACCTGTCTAGAAGGAAGAAAGAAAGAAAACAGGAAAATGTGAATAAGTTTTGCGCACATATCACATTTTGTCTAAGGAACTTGAATGTCTACATGTTTTAGAACCTGTGGGGGTGGGAGTGGGGTCCGGGAACCAAACCCACCCCAGTCCTGAGGGACGACTACATTGCCAAAAACAAATCAGAAGATAGCTTTTCCTTCTCTAGTTCTGCCAACAGATATAAGCAAGGAAGCACATTGCTTTTTGGCAGCCAAGTTACAACTTAGCGCACAGACAATTGTGTAGGCCCCAGAGTAGAAAAACAGAAAGATGACATTGAGCTATCAAATTAATCAACCCTGTTACCCATTCAATTTCAGGACTTCAGCTATAGGAGACAATAGGTTACTGTTTTAACAATTCTGATTTCTTTTAGTCAAAAGCATCCTAATCGGTAAGAATTTTTGTAGGAGAGGAAAAAAATTTTTTTTTCTCCATCCATCTTATGTTTATTGGCTGATAAAAGACAGATTTATACGAGAAAACAAACAAGAGTTTTTTAACATGTAAATTGAATGTACACACTTCAGAGCACTCGGTGAGGAGTAACTCAAAGGGGTGGCTAGAAGTAAAGTAATACAGCACTTTAATAGAACGATACACTTGTAGAGAAATAATATGACAGCGAGGGCTCCTTGGGTGGCAAATTTTAGGAAAGTAAACATATGAGGAAACAAATGGGAGATAAGGTTTGTTTTAGGAGGATTTACATATAAATCTCTTTAGTGCTGTCTTTGGACTAAGGATCTAGATTTGTCCCTAGTGACTAACTCATGTCCTTCCTGCGAGAGAGCAAGAAGGGTATCTTTACAAATTTAGGTCCTGGATTTACACAAATTGGGGGAGGGCCAAGAGCATTTCTTTTATCTACTTTGTCTCAATTTGTCTTCAGCTTAAAATAATCAGTACACCAAAATAGCAAGATGAGGATGGAACGCTGTATCTGTTAACCTTCAGCTCCAACTTCAGAGTAGCATCTTTCATCTGTGTCAAACATTTAGTAAGGCCTGAAATCATTTGAATTCCTAGAAATTAGCTTTAGATACTATTGAACTATCTTTTTCAAGTGGTCTAGCTATAAAATGCAAAATAATGTTTTCAATTTAAGAAGGCATTTGCCATTTACCATGAATCAGTAACCCTAGCTATAGAAGATTTTTGAGTCACATACATTTTGCAGACAGAATTAAAAGACAATAGCTGAAACTGGGCATGGTGGCACACTCCTGTAATCCCAGCACTCGAGGCTAAGGCTGGAGGATCTTTGCAAGTTCAAGACCAGCCCGGGCTACAAAACGAGCCCAATGCCAGTCAGAACTGCATAGCGAGACCCTGTCTCAAAAAGACAAAAAAAAAAAAAAAAAAAAAAAAAAAAAAAAAAAAAAAGACAATAGCTATTTCACTGACTACTTCTTTATGGTATATATAAATCTCTCTGCTACATGGTGAGTTGGTGATTTTTATCTTTTCTTTCCTTCTTCCATCTCACACTGTTCTAAAATTGAGGCAAGGGTTGCTTTTTCTCAGGATATGAACTTCTCTGAGGAGGGAACTTGAGAAGGGGAAATGAGTTTGATCTCAAACTTACCAGTGCTAGTTTCTCCCATCCTCAAACCCTCCTGCTATTTGTCTGGAATAACAGAAGAAAAATCAGGTAGTATAATTTAGATTGAATAATAAAGTAAATTTTGAGGCAGTAGAAGACTAACCATTTTCTTACTTAATAAATTTAATGTCTTGTCTATTCTGTTTCTAGTGACTGACTTATTTCCGATGGGCAAAAATTTAAGCCCGATTTTTATGGATAAGCAACATGGAAACCCACTGGCAAGATTAGGGGATGGATATTTGAAAGGGTGTAAATTATTTTTAATACAGAGAGTTTTTACTAACGGTCTATAAAGATGCTATAGATGTTCATATAAATGTTCACAGAGTGAATGACAATGAATTGGTTTACTTCTGTTTTGACAAAATGGAGATAGAATTTCAACCTAGAAACACACACTTCATCAGAAAGGAGAAGCAATACGTGAGATTTCTCTCCACAGCTGTCATTCTTGTGTGTTAAGGAAAACAAACTTTAGTCCATGTAACTTGTGGTAATCAATTTGAAAATAATATAAATATAATCTTACATTAATAATCATTCTTTCATTTTATCTAGTAATCCAATCTTATCATCCCACTTTGGAATTAGTGTTTAAGGGTGTCAAGGTGAAAATAATTTCAATATTTTTAAAGTAAAAACTTTCATGAATGTGAAGAACAGTATGAAAAAATTAAAATTAACCAGGGTCACAAATGGGTGACTAATTGAAGAAGTTTTCCTTTGACTACTACCTGCTCACCAGGGCAGTTTTTCCCTCAGGTATCTAATCTAAAACAATAGTTCTTAAGGTTCTTTTTACCTAGAAAATTAGCAGTATATAGATTAATAGAAAAAAAGTTATGTATCTGTTATGAAATACATGCCAATGTGTCCCAGTGTAAATTTTTTCCCAAAATATGTAACACAATCCATCTCCTAGAGAAAACCATAAACATCATTTGTAAAGGTGACTTCCAATTGGAAGAACTCCAGAAAAGTCCAAATTTTTGTTTCAGACTGTAGGTAAATATCAAAAGACAAACGTGGAACATACAGTTGACTATAGATAGTATAAATTAACTAAAAATTCAAAAAAGAGAGTTTTTTTCCCTAGGTTTTGCTTTTATAAGGGTTTGATAATCTCAAAAATTGGTCTGTTCAGAAGACACATTCTTCTACAGCCTTAGAATTCAGGAGCTTACTTTCCTGAGATGCGGAAACTCTTTTCATCCAAAACACTATAAAAAAAGTCATCTATCAAGGGGTATGTTGGGCTTTAAGAAGAAAAAATTAGCAATTTCCTTGGTAAATAGAAATTTCATGGTAAAATAGTTTTGTTTCAGAATATCAAATAGATTACGTCACACATTTTCTTTTCTATTGTAACTTCCCCTAATAAAACTTTCAAAACTCTTGCCAGTTTCACATTATACGACAACAGTGTTTCATTCTAAATATCTCAACATCAAACGATAAATTTGCACACAGACCTATTGCTGAATCTCATGCCACAGGAAAATAAAATGTAGACTTTATTTTTTGTTTAATTAATGAAATCATTTATCAAAGAAATGATATATTGTCTTCCTAAGCTAGGTACATGTTCCAGAGTATTTCCATGAACTTTTTAATACGAGAAAAGGAAAGCACCACATTGTTGAACAGCTCGTTTTCTCCCCATGACACTACTCAAGGAATCTCTATAAAATATGAATATAGAAAAGAAATGGGCTTCTCGGGAGCCCGCCCAGCCGGACCTGAGCACTTCCAACCAGGAGACAAGTAAGACAGCCTTCCCGGGGCCTGCACAACAGGTGTGGACCCCAGGAAGAGAAACATATGCGTCCCCCCTACCTTGGCCATATGCCTACCGGCTGGCGGGCTAAGACTCAAGGACAAAGCTCTCCCCCACCAACCTGTCCCCCACTCCCATAAAGCAACCTGCTCGTTTGGAGGTCTGGCTACATTGATAGCAACTAAGGTACATAAAACAACTAAATGCTAGTATTGTTTTGTTCATTGTGCAGGCCTGGGGCTGGCAGCCTGAGCATCTCTTTGGAAGATGACAGTACGCAATGTAGCAAAAATGGGGAATTCTCTTCTGTCTTGTCTTTGAGGTCCAATATTGTTCTCGTTATTTTGCTTTATTCTGATTAATTTTTTTTGGCCTTATTCTATACTCTGTTTTTATTGGTTTTATTGTGCTTTTTTTTTTTTTTTTTTTTTTTTTTTTTTTTTTTTTTTTTTTTTTTTTTTTTGGTCTGATTTTACTATACCTGTTGGAAAGGTCAACTATTCTGAAAACAACAAAATATACTATAGTAGGTATTGTTTTCATAGTATCTTTCTTAGAAGTTCTGTACCAGTTCTACTGCTTTGTGTTGATTGACTTCATTCTGTTATGTTTTGTTGGATTTTACTATCTTTAAAATAAAAAAAAATGAATATAAAATCCATCAATAGCTTTGCATATTTCTTAGAAAAAGAATCCCACTTTGCTAAAATGACGTTCTACAAACATTTTTGAGTAACAACTATATGCCAGGTACTACTATAGGCTTTTTTTTAAGAGGATAAAACCAAGGAAAACAAAACAGAGTAAAAGCGATAAAAACAAACCAGTATAAGTGATACAGGACTTCAAAACCTTATGAAACCAA
>RJWM01037092.1:0-17873 GCA_004363535.1 Dasyprocta punctata
TGCTCCTCAGATGTGGTGTACCTCATGGTGAGAGAAGAGGAAGGGAGAAGAAAAAGGATAAGGAGAACTTGGCACGTGCTTCGGAGGACAAGCGAGTGTTGTGGATGACAGCACGGTGCCCCGAGACGGGGTGTGGCCCGCCGCTCTCTGGGAGCCTGAGTATGTCTGCAGGGTGCTGGCGATGGTCACAGGAGTGGTGGTGCCTGGCCAAGACCTCCAAGACCCCCCCAAAACTTATGTCCCTTTAGTTCTGGCAGGGACTCATCTTACTCTGTTTTTATCTTGCTGTAGCAAAATGGCTGGGGCTGGGGCCTTCATAAAGACAAGAGGATAAAACAAATAAATAAACAGATAGATAAATAAATAAATAAACAGATAGAGAGGTTTTGGGGGTGCAGTTTTGAGCATTTGAGAGCAGCTGCCAGTTCTGTGTGACTCTGACAAGGGCCTTGTGACTCCACCACGGTATGACAGGTGCCATCAGGACAGGGGAGCCTGTGACAGGGACAGATGGTGGGGTGAGACAAAAAGCCACACACAGGAAGGGGCAGGCTGGCTTTTTCTATAACAACCCACTCCTAGGGACCAGGACTGATCACTTCCTTTCAGTATCAGGGATCAAACTCAGGGCCCCTCTCATGCTAAGCAAGCACTCTACCACTTAGCTACAACCTCAGCCCCTTTTCTAGTTCTTTTGAGACAAGGTCTCATTAAGTTGCCCAGACTGGTCTTGAATTTGAGATCCTCTTGCCTCAGCCTCCTAAGTAGCTAGAATCAAAGTGTGCACACACCTGCCTATTTGGTCACAATTCTTTCTTTTCTTTTTTCTTTCATTTTTTTTTTTTAAGATAGGGTCTTGCTATATAGTTCACACTGGTATTGAACCCACTTTGCTTAGGCTGGCCTTGAACTCACTGCAATCCTCCTGCCTCAGCCTCCCAAGCACTGAAATTACAGGTGTGCGCCACCAAGTCTGGCTGGTCCCAATTCTTAAAGGCTTCATTGCCTTGAATTTTGCCACCTGGGACCACGCTTCTGTCATGTGAACCTTTGGAAGTCAAATCACACCAAACCCGAGCTTTCTTTTCACATGCCCTCAGCACTTGTCTGTCTCAACATGAAG
This sequence comes from Dasyprocta punctata, assembly GCA_004363535.1. Taxonomy (NCBI): domain Eukaryota; kingdom Metazoa; phylum Chordata; class Mammalia; order Rodentia; family Dasyproctidae; genus Dasyprocta; species Dasyprocta punctata. The sequence continues at coordinate 1,124 of RJWM01037092.1, forward strand.
AATACAAAAGGGCCGGGAATGAGGCTATCTGGGAAGGCCTTGGGTTCAGTCTCCAGTACTGCAAACAAAACAAACACACACAACAGAAGAACAAAAACAAAAATAACAGGGCACGGCAGCACATGCCTGTAATCCCAGCGTTCCTGTGGTTGAGGCAGGAGGATCACCACACGTCTGAAGCCAGCCTAGGGTACATAGAGTAATCCTGTCTCAAAAACAAACAAACAAACAAACAAACAAAAAACCACAAACAACAAACAACAACAATAACAAAGACATACACAAAGAACAAAAACAAAAACAAAACAAAACAAAAAACTGTCTAGAATCTTCCCATGACTCCAGATGACCTTAATATTTACTGATCTGGGCCTTGCTATCTCCTAGTGTATATTTAGCATGGCCCACACACTTTTCCTGTTTCAGGCCCTGGTGGATGGACATGGTTGGGGCCGGCGGGCAGGGCTGGGCTGACTCCAGGACAGAGGGCGGGGGGTGCCGAGGTCCTCAGGGTGCAGAGGCAGGCAGGTCGCCAACCAGAATCTGGCCTCCAGCTGGGGGGTTCTTCGCCCACCTTTATCTGTGGGATGAGATGTTACCGAGAGAATGAAAAGGGATTTTTGAAGCACTTAGCATGATCCCTGGCATGTTCACAGCCTCCACAAGTTTTACTAACTAAGGGGGAGAAATGAACCAGAAACTCAGGAACCTCCAAGTCCAGCCAATTTAGCTTGGGCTGAATAAGAAATGAACATTTTTCTGCTTTTTGAATATATGTACTTATCTTCGTTTAAAAAAAATATTGTTATTATTTTGAGACAAGGTCTCACTATGTAATCCAGGCTGGCCTCCAACTCACAGCAATCCTCCTGCCTCAGCCTCCAGAGTGCTGAGATTACTGGCATGCACTGCTATGTCTGGCTAATGGGGACGAATTCAGGGCCTTCACATTGACCTACATCTCTAACCCTTTTTATTTTTTTAAAACAGGATCTCATTAAGTTGCTTAGTTGCCCAAACTGGGCTCAAACTTGTGATCCTCCTGCCTCAGTCTCCCAGTGTGCTGGGATTACAGCATGGAACACCAGGCCAGGCTGGAATTCTCCATTCTTAAGGCGTAGCTTCTTCCAACCTAATCTCAGGCTCTAGCTGAGACCTAGGTCCCCCAGCTGGCCTTCCGGGGCTAGGCTGGGAGTGAAGGCGTATGCCGAGCGCCAGGAGTAGGGAGCCCTGAGTCCTTGAGAGCTCGGCCCTTCGGACGGTCTCCGGGACCAGAGGCCTTCGGGAAAGCCGCTCTGTCCTCTGAGCGGCCACAGGCAGTTACACAACCGGCTGTAATTAATACCGCTGAGGCCGGCCCATCGCGCTAATGAAACATGAAAGCGGGCTGGGCCCAGCGCCTGCGCCTGCAGAGCCGGGCCGGGCCGGAGCGTCCAGCAGGGGGCGCGCAGGGGCCGGGAGGGGCCCTACGCCAGCCTGGAGCAGCAGGAGCCCAGGGGCCGCTAGCACCAGGACACCCCGGGACTGCTGGGGCTGGGGCGCGGAGAGGCGGAGACCCCGCTCCCGGAGGCAGCCTTCTTGAACCTGCGATGCACGTCTGTTTATCACCCAGTTGGCACTGATTGGCTTTCCTCCTCGTGCAGGGGACATGGGTGCGCACCGGAGTCACCTTGTGCTTCTGCTCAGGAACCTGCGACGGCTCCCATGTTCATGGTGTCACCTGGCTTCTCAGAGATGCCTCGGAGAAGTGGAACAGCTTACGTGATCTGTCCCCTTCATTCCTATCTGGTCACTTTTTTTGTTTGTTTTTTTGGCACGGGGGATCGAACTCACAACCTCACCCCTGCCAGACAGGCGCTTAAGCCACTGAGCCAAACTCCCGGCCCTTCTGGTCACCTCTGGATACAGCGCGTACTCCGCGGTGGGTCCCCGCTCTTTCTGGGATCCCCCGAGGGCTGCCGTGGTGAGGAGTCGCTGAGGGGGCACGTGTGACCACAAGTGGCACACACACATAGGTACTTCTTTGGCGGCACTGGGCAGTGAACCCAGACGCCACTGAGCTACACCCCCAGCTCTTTGTATTTTTCATTTTGAGACAGGATCTTGTTAAGTCCCCCCAAACTGGGCTCAAACTTGCAATCCTCCAGTCTCAGCCTCCCCAGTGGTTAGGGCTACCATTGTGCGCTACTGTGTCCAGCTCCTAACATGCGCACTGAGTGGAATTAGTGATGCTGTGCGTTCCTTCTTCCGTGCCGCCCTTTCCCCGCCAAAATGCTGTGCCCTTCGCAGCCCGGCTCAGAGCTGTTCCTTCTGGAAGCCATCCGGGTTCTTTTGGGCACGTCGGAATCAGCTGTGAAGGAAATAAAATTGTTTTTCTTCCCCCTTCAAATGGTTAAAAACAAAAAAAGTTCTTTCTGCAGTAAAAAACAGATAACATTTACCGTTGTAACTTTATTATTTATTTATTTATTTTTATCTTTGCGGCACCGGGGATTGAACTCACAACCTCACGCCTGTCAGACAGGCGCTTAAGTCACTGAACCAAACTCCCGGCACTGGTTTTTTGAGGCAGGGTCACACTGTGTAGCTCAGGCCGGCCTTGCGCTCGCGTATAGCCCAAGGCAGCCTCGAACTCACAACACTCCTCCTACCTCAGCCTCCCAAGTGCTGGGATTAAAGGCGTGCGCCACCACGCCCAGCTCTATTTATTTATTTTTGAGAGAGGGCCTCGCTATGTAGCTCAGGCTGTCCTCAAACATGGGGCAATTCTCCTGCCTCCGCGTTCTGAGTGCTGGGATCGCAGGCGTGCGCCACCGTACATGGCTGATTTTTAAGTGTACAGTTCAGTAGCGTTCGGAATGTTTACACTGACGTGCAACCTGTCTCCAGAAGTTTCTACCGTGCAAATTTGAAACTTGGCTCCTATTAAACAAATCCACCGCTTTCTCCTCCACCTCGACCCCAACCCCCGGCACCCATGGTGCCATTCGGCATTGTGAAGCCGCTGCCCAGAACCTTGGCAGGGGCGTGTGTGTCATGCAGCGTGTTGCACTTGACGAGGTGTCTGCCAGGTTCATCCTGTTGCAGCCAGGTCCCCATTCCCTCCCCTGAAAAACTGAGCAGTGCCCTGAGGCGTGTGTTAGCACTCTCTGCGTCCCCATCTGCCCATCCGTGGACATTCATGTTGTTTCCACCGTTTGGCTGTTGTGGATAATGATGCTATGAACACGAGTGTGCAAATATCCGAGTTCCTACTTTTAATTTTTCTTGGGTATTTACCCAGATGTGGAATAGCTGGATCACATAGCAATGCTATGCTGAATTTTTTTTTTCTTTTTTGTCCTATGGATTGAACCCAGGACTTCATGTTGACCTACATCCCTAGCTCTTTTTTAAAAAAATTTTTTGAGATAGTCTCACTTAGTGATAGAACTTGCGATCTTCCTGCCTCAGCCTCCCAGATTGTTGAGATTACAGGTGTGTCCCACCAAACTCGGTGCTATGCTTAGATTTTTTTTTTTTTTTTTTTTTTTTTTTTTTTTTTTTTTTTTTTTTTTTTTTTTGGTATGAGGGATCAAACTCACAACATTGTGCTTGCCAGACAGGTGCGCTGCCACTGAGCTGTATTGCTAGCTCCTACGTTTAACTTTTTTTTTTTTTTTGGCACCAGGGATCAAACTCACAGCCCCACGCCTGCCAGACAGGCGCTTAAGCCACTGAGCCAAACTCCCAGCTCTAGTTTTTTGAGGCAGGGTCGCACTATGCAGCTCAGGCTTACATTTAACTTTTTGAGAGTCTACTATACTGTTTTTCATAGTGGTTGCACCATTTTACAGTCTCTCCAAGGCAAAAGAGTTCAAATTTCTCTACATCCTTGTCAAAACAGTATTTGATATTTTCTGGTTTGGTTTTGTTTTGAGACAGGATTTCACTGTGTAGTTTAGGCTGACCTTCAGTTCACCTTCACTTCAAGCCCAGGCTAGTCTTGACTTTGAGGTGATCTTTCTGCCTCAGCCGGCTGAGTAGTGAGATTACAGGTATGAGCCACCATGCCCAATTATTTTGTTTTTTAAAATAGTTTCTATTTTCAGAGTTGTGAGACAAAATCTTGTGATTTTTATTTCTCTAATGATTAGTAATGTTGAGCAGACTTTCACATACTCATTGCCCATTTATTTTATTTATTTAATTATTTATTCATTTTTTGCAGCACCGGGGATTAAACTCACAACTTTGTGCCTGCCAGACAGGCACTTAAGCCACTGAGCCAAACTCCTGGCCCTAGTTTTTTGAGGCAGGGTCACACCAGGTAACTCAGGTTGGCCTTGCACTTGTGTTGTAGCCCAAGCTGGCCTCGAACTCACAATGCTCCTCCTACCTAAGCCTTCTGATTGCTGGGATTAAAGGCGTGTACCACCACACCCGGCTCCATTTGTTTCTTTTCTTTTCTTTCTTTTTTTTTTTGCAGCACCGGGGATTGAACTCACAACATCACACCTGCCAGATAGGCGCTTAAGCCACTGAGCCAAACTTGCAGCCCTGGTTTTTTGAGGCAGGGTCTCACTGTGCAGTTCAGGCCGGCCTTGCACTCAAGTTGTAGCCCAAGCCGGCCTCGAACTCACAACGCTCCTCCTACCTCAGCCTCCCAAGTGCTGGGATTAAAGGCGTGTGCCACCACGCCCGGCTCATTTGTTTATTTTCTTCAAAAAAATGTCTATTTAAATCTTATCTCCATTTTAAAAATTATTTTTGTTGTTCCTGGGTTGTAGGAATTCTTTATATATTATGGACAATAATCCTTTATTAATTATATGAGTTATGGATATTTTCTTTCATTCTGTAAATTGCTTTTCATGCTTTTGCCTGTGTCTATTTATGCACAGAAGTCTTTAGGTTTAATGTGTTCCATTTGTATCCTTTTGCTTTCGATGCCTGTGCTTTCAGTGTCATAACCAAGAAACCTTTGCTCAGTGCAATGAGACAAAGGGGTTCCCCTAAAGTTTTGTAGTTTTGAATCTTATGTTTCAGTCTTTAATCCATTTTGAATTAATTTTTGTATATGGCAATAAATGAAATCCAATTTCATTCTTTGCAGATGTAAATCCAGTTTTCCCAGCAATATTTGTTTTCCTTCCTTTATGATTTTATTTTTATTTTTTAATTTATGATTTTAGTTATTTGAATATTTTTTCTACTTTTTTTTTTTTGTTGTTTTTGGTACTGGGGATCGAACTCATGACCTCAAGCCTGCCAGGCAGGCGCTTAGGCCCCTGAGCTAAATCCCTGGCCCTATTTTTTGAGACAGGGTGTCACTATGCTGGCCTTGAACTCACTTTGTAGCCCAGGCTGGTCTCAAACTCACAATGATCCTCCTGCCTCAGATTCCCGAGTGCTGGGATTAAAGGCGTGCACCACCATGCCCAGCTTCTTCTTAATATAGCTTTGCCAATTTTTAAAAATTTTTTTCAACAAAATTTGGTTGAGGGTTTTTTGTTTTTGTTTTTTCTTTTTTTGGTCTTTTTGAGACAGGGTCTCACTATGCAGTTCAGGCTGACTTTGTAGCCCAGGCTGGTCTTGAACTTGTAAACAATTCTCCTGCTTCAACCTCCCAAATGCTGGGATTACAGGAGTGTGCCACCATGCCCGGCTCGATTTGGTTGAGTTTTTAATATTGGTTTTCTAGTCTTAATTTCATGTTTCTTTGCTGTAATATATTTTACTTCCCTCCTTTTGATAGCTTTAGATTTAATTTGTTTGTTTGTTTGTTCATTTGTTTTTTTCAGACAGGGTCCAGGCTGGCCTGGAACTCATAGTGATCCTCCTGCTCCTGCTTTAGCCTTCCGAATGCTGAGATTACAGATTGTGCCGCCATGCCCAGTGTTTGGGTTTAGTTTGTGTGTATTTTTTTTTTTTAATCTGACTATGTTGTCCAGGTTGGCCTTGAACTTGTGACTTTCCTACCCATGTGCTACCACACCTGGCTCCAATCTTCCTTTCCTTTTATTCCTTTTGTTGGAGGTCAAACCCAGGGCCTGGCGCATGCTAGGCAAGTGCTCTACCCTGAGCTACATCCTCTGCCCTCCAATCTTTCTCCTTCTTTTTCTTCTGCTTTTATTTTATTTTATATTTTTTGGTACCGGGGATCAAACTCACAACCTCGTGCTTGCCAGGCAGATGCTTATGCCACTGAGCTAAATCCCCAGCCCCAATCTTTCTCCTATGGTCTAGGCATTTGTGGCTGTAAACTTCCTTCATCCCATCCGTTTTGCTATGAGGTTTCTGTTTTTCTTTGTCTCAAGATATTTTCTAATTTTCCTGGTGGTGTCTTCTTTGACCTTTGGTTGTTTAGGAGTGTGTTGTTTAATTCCCACCAACTGGTAGATGCTTCATTTTTCCTTCTGCTAGTGATTTCTACTTCCATTCCATCCTTACTGGAAGAGGTTTTTAAAAAATTTTTTTGGCATCTTTAATTGATAAATTTTACATGTGTGTTTTCAGAGGTTTTTTTTTTTTTTTTTTTTTTTTTTTTTTTTTTTTTTTTTTTTTTTTTTTTTTTTTTTTTTTTTTTTTTTTTTTTTTTTTTTTTTTTTTTTTTTTTTTTTTTTTTTTTTTTTTTTTTTTTTTTTTTTTTTTTTTTTTTTTTTTTGTACCCGGGATCGAACTCATGACCTCACACTTACCAGACAAGCGCTTGAGCCACTGAGCTAAATCCCCAGCCCTGGAAGAGATGCTTTTTGAATACAGTTTTAAAATCTGTTAAAGCTGGGCATGGTGGCACACATCTTTAATCTCAGCACTTGGGAGGTTGAGGTAGGAGGATCATTATGAGTTCGAGACTAGCCTGGACTACAAAGTGAGCCCAAAGTCAGCCTGAACTGTATAGTGAGACCCTGTCTCAAAAAATAGGGCCAGGGATTTAGCTCAGTGGCTTAAGCACCAGCCTGGCAGGCTCGAGTTTGATCCCTGGTACATAAATAAATAAATAAATAAATAAAACCTGTTAAGACTCAAGAATGTCCTGTGTGCCTTGGGAGGGAGGTGCATCTGCTCTTGTGGGGTGAAGTTTTCTCTGTACCGTATATCAGTGAAGTCCAATTGGCCTATAGAGGTGATCAAATCCTGTATTGCCTTATTGATCTTTTGTCTAGTTGTCCTAGTTTCTTTCTTTAAAATTTTTATGCTCCATATTAAAAGGTAATATATAGTCACATGGTTCACTTCCTTTTCTCTCTCTCTCTCTTTTTTTTAATGGGGTCTCACTATGTAGCCCAGGCTGTCTTTGAATTTCCTATGTAGCCCACGCTGGCCTCAAATTCACCACAATCCTCCTGTCTCAGCCTCTCAAGTACTGGGATTACAGGCGTGCACTACCATGCCCAGCAGTTTCAGTTTTCTGTTTTCTTTTTTGCTGCTGGTGATTGAACCTCGAGTCTTTGCACTAAGCCCAGCCCTTCTCTTATTTTTTATTTTAAGACAAGGTCTCAGTAATTGCTAAGTTACCCAGACTGGGCTGTAACTGGTGATCCTCCTGCCTCAGCCTCCCAGAGCACTCAGAAGTCATATTTGTTTGTTTTGGAGAGGTCTTACAACATAGTTTGGGTTGGCGTTGAACTTACTATGTATCTTTAGCTGGCTTCAAACTCACAGTGATCCTCCTGCCTTAGCCTGACCCCAGAATTTTAAAAGTATAAAAGATCTTTCCGTTTCTGACTCCTGGGTATCATTTTTCCTCCTTGGAGACATCAAAAATTACTAATTTCTTGGGTCTTCCTCACCCTGGGTCTTTTTGGAGTACTTTATTTTTTATTTTCTCTTTTGGTACTAGGAATTGAATTTAGAACCTCGTGCTTACCAGACAAGCACTGTGCTGCTGAGCTGTATCCCCAGCCCTTTTTGGAGTACTTTAATAAAGTACACATTTGTAGACCCTGCTCAGAAGTTTTTTTTTCTTTTCTTTTCTTTTCTTTCTTTTTTTTTTTTGGTGGCACTGGGGATTGAACTCACAACTTCGTGCCCGCGAGACAGGCACTTAAAGCACTGAGCCAAACTCCTGGCCCCCTTCTCAGAGTTTTTGATATAGTGGGCTGGGGCACAGGGCCATTCCAGGTTTTTGACAACCTTGCATGGTGGTACATGCCTCTGGTTCCAGCATTCTGGAAGCCTGAGCTAGGAGGACTGCAAGTTCAAGCCCACCCTGAGCAATTTATCAAAACCCTGTCTTGAAGTGAAAAATAAAAAATGTTGAGGTTGTAGTGTAAAGGCCCTGGATTCAACCTCCAATCCTGGAAAACACACACACATACATACACAACCACTTTTCTGCCTAGTGACTTTGTTTTGTTTTGGTTTGGTTTTTTGAGACAGGGTCATGCTATTTTGTTCAGGCTTGCCTTATATCACTATGTAGCCCAGGTTGGCCTTGAATTTAAAGCGACCACACCTGCCTCAGCCTCCCCAGTGCTGGGATTCCAGCGGTGCACCACTATGCCCAGCTCATGTTGGTATTTTGTAGTGTATCAAATCTTTTAATAATTATTCCCAATTATTTCCCTTTTCTGAATGTGTTTTTTTTTCCCCATTTCTCTTTTCAAATCTTTTAAACCCCTGGTTTCTTCTCACATTTTCCCTTTAATTCAGTTTTTCTTTTTTCTGGTTTCTTTTCTGAGACAGGGTCTTGCTGTGTAGCCCAGACTGGCCTTGAATTCACTATGTAGCTCAGACTGTCTTTGAACTTGTGGCAATTCTTCTGCCTCAGTCTCCCAAGTGCTGGAATTACAGGCATGAGCCACCACATCCAGCTAATTTGGTTTTTCTAACTAGAAAATAGAGCATATTCTTAATTGCTAAATATTTGGAAAATATAGGAAAAGGTAACAAACACTAAAATATTCCATTATGCTGTCCTTGAGGAATAATCACTTCTGCTATTTTATTCTATTCTCTGCAACTATTTTCCACTCCTAAGCACATAGATATCGATTGAGCTCTGTCTGCCGTAAATGTAAATATTTTACTGTGATTTGATGTTTGTTGAAAAAAAATCTTTATTTCATTTTAAATTTTATTTAATTTATTTATTTTTCAAGACAAGGAGTCACTAAATTTCCCAGGCTGGCCTCACATACACAACCCTCCTGCCTCAGCCTCCCAAGTAGGAGGTCAGGCACTCAGCTGTTCAGGGTAGAGCTCTGCCTGCATGGGGGTTTTGGAGTCTCCTTGGTCCCCTGTGATGGTGATAAAGACTAACACATTACACTGTGCCAGGCAAGGTTCTAAGTATGCTGGCCCCAGAGTCTAGGATGGCAGTTACTGTCCCAATAGCATTTGCATACTCTACTCTCTTAGAAGGGAAACCGGACAGGTCTGAAGTCACGGAGCTAGCAAAGGTGAACCCTGGCTTTGAACCCAGCCAGCTTCACATTTGTTTGTGTGTGTGTGTGTGTGTGTGTGTGTGTGTGTGTGTCTTTTTGAGACAGGGTCTCACTACACAGTTTGGGCTGGACTTGAGCTTACTTTGTGGCCCAGGCTGGTCTCAAACGCACAATGATCCTCCTGCCTCAGCCTCCCGAGTGCTGGAATTATAGGTGTGTGCTACTGTGCCTGGCTGCTTCACATTTGTTCTGAACCAGTGTACCTACCAGTCCCCAACCATTTTGGCACCAGGGATTGGTTTTGTGAATGATTCAAAGAAGCTGGAAAGCCAGAACCCCGACCACCAAGTTCCCCGGAAAGTTCAGGCTCCTAGGAGAATCTAAGGCCCAGCTCATCTGACAGGAGGAGGCGCTCAGGTGGCAACTCGAGCCAAGTAAGGGCTGCAAATACAGAGGGAGCTTCGCAGGCCACCACTACCGTTGCTGTGGCCCCAGAGGGGTGGGGACCCCGTCTCTACCAGCCTGCGTGCACTAAGGCATTTGGTGACCTGCACCATCCAGACTGAGAACTTGGGTTCATGGCCCTGCTCACACTGCTGTGTCCCCAGGCGGCAAGGCGAGGAGCCTCTGTCACACTGCACACTTGGCCATCTGTCTCTGGGCTGGGTGGCCCAGTAGGCCTGGTCACTTCTGCTCCAGCCGGCACCCCCAGGGCTCTGGGACCTCAGAGCTGGGGCTGGGGCAGGATGAGGCCAATCGGTGACCCCGGTGCCTGCCACCAGCCAGAGGCTTGGGAGTCACCAGAGCCAGGGCCCGTGGGAGGGCAGTATGGGAAGACGGAGGTGGGGTCTACACCGGGACCCCAAGCCCAGTTAACTGAGCCCAGTGAAGTTCAGCGACTCCTCCTCCCTGACAAGCTAAACCTCTGCGGCCGGAAGATGGACCACTGATGAGGACGCAGCTCCTCTGTCTCTCCCACTGTCTGCTGCATAGAAGCAGACGGGGCGTTTTCTAATTTTCTTCATCACACAGGCACTCCACAGTCACTGCTACTGCAGGTATCACTGCAGATTTGTTGACAGATAGTTTGATGGTTTTCTAATGTCAGATTTGCCAAGCTTTTCCTTGTTTCTCACCAGTTTCGTTGCTAGGCTTAGAAAGGCCTTTTCCACTCCGAGATCTAACTATCTGCTTCTATTTTCTTTCAAAACACTGTTTTTACTTTTAAAAATGTAACAGTAACACATTTTCCTTTGCTTCTTTCTAAATAATGTGGGGGTTTATTTAGCATCTGGTGTGAGATGGAACTCAACTTTATCTTCCAAATTGTCAGCCGATTGAACCAATGAAATGTATTGAGCCACCCATCTTTTCCCTATTGATTCAAAATCCCACATCCAATTCTTCTATCTATTGAATCTCTTTCTCAGTTTTCTATTCTGTTCTATTGATCTGTTGGTTTATTCCCCGGTCAATGCTACAAAATGACTTTATTTCTTATTAGAAAAGCAATAAAGGCTTATTACACAAAAATTAGAAAATGCACAAAAACAAACCCCAAACCCTGTGGCCACAAGCAGGGCTAACTACCGTTTTACCGCAGTGCCGATCACTGTATAAAGGTGTAAAAATAGAAGAACCTGTAAAGTAAGAAGAACCATGCACCTGCCCCGTAACGGTTTCGTGAGCTTTCTTCACTCCATGAAAATATTTCCTTACCGACAAACAGTGGTCTTTCTTCAGCGGTGCTGAGGACATGGGTGTGTTCTGGCACTGAGCAGCGCCCCCGGGGCCCTTGGGAGCTTTTTCAATGCAAAACACAAGCAACACACAGAAAACACCAGGGGCCCACCTGGTTGGCTCACTGGCTTAGAACACCTGTGTGACACTTCCTGCCTCTCCTCATCCCCGTCTTAGGTTCTCAATTCCCCTCCCCACCCAGAAAGTCAACTTCCTTGCTTTTGTTTTCCAATTGTAGCATCACGGTTTTTAAGCCCCAGACAATATAGTTCAGTTGTGCCTAATTTTGGGCTGTCCTTTAAGTGGAATGCAATCTATGGGACTGACTGCGTTCACTCAACCTTGTACCTACACAGTTCTCCATGTTGTCCTCAAACTGGTGCATTCACTTTGCGTCTATCTCCTTTGTTATTCCCAGGTGTGTAGTCACAGTGACACAGAGATGAGTAAAACACACTGCAAGTCACTTGTTACCCAAGTTCTAGGCAACCACGTCTCTTTTCTGTCCATAGATTTGCTTGATACGGACACTTCCTATAAAAGGACTCATATAACATGTGGTCCTCCGTGATTGGCTTCTTTTAGCACTGTTGGTTCATAGTTCAATTTTTCATTTTGTTTTATTGCTAAGTACTGTACCATCTTATGTACATACATTTTATCTATCCATTCATCAGTTGATACTTTTTGGCTACTAATAAGGCGCGTGTGTGTATGCACGTGTGTGTGTGTGTGCATGCGTGTGGTCTTGGGGCTTGAACTCAGGGTCTCAAGACTGTTAGGCAAGTTTCTAAGCTATATCCTCAGGCTTATTGTCTTCCTTGAAGAAATACTTATCCAGATTTTTATGTTAGGTTACTTGTCTTCCTGTAAATATTTGTGTCTAACCTTTTGTGTGGACATACGTTTCTGTTTCTCTTGGGCATGTACCTAGGGGTGGAATTTTTAAGTAATTCAGCAACTAAATGTTTATGCTTTTGAGAACCACCAGACTGATTTTCAAAGTGGCTGGATGTTTTACATTCCCATGAGCAATGTACGAGGGTTCAGATTTCTCCCGGTGCTTTCCAATATACTATTTCTTTTTGGTACCGGGGATCAAACTCATGACCTCGCACTTGCCAGGCAGGTGCTTATGCCGCTGAGCTAAACCCCTTGCCTTCCAATACTTTTCATTATCTCTTTTATTATCGCCATCTTGGTGAATATGAAGTAGTACCTCATTTTGGTTTTGATTTTCATTTCTATAGTAGTTAATGATGCTAAGCAACTGTCACAAGTGAATTGGTTATTTGTAGATTTTTGTGTATGTGTGTGTGATACTGGGTCTCATGCATGTTAGGCAAGCTCTCTACCAGTGAGCTATATCTCCAATCCTATTTGTATATATCCTTGGGAGGAAAACTTATTCAGATCCTTTGCCCAATTTTACCTTAGATTAATTGTTTATTACTAAATTGTAACAGTTCTTTATATATTGTTTATATTTATTTATTTATTTGAGACAGAGTCTCCCTTTGTAGTTCAGGTTGGCCTGAACTCTAGGGGACACTCCTGCCTCAGCCTCCTGAGGGCTAGGATCCTTAGTGCCACCATGCCCAACCATATATTCTGGGTTTTTTTGGTACTGGGAATTGAACTCATGACCTCACACTTGCCAGACAGGCGCTGTGCTGCTGAGCTGTATCCCCAGCCCTTTTTCTTTCCTTTTCTTTTTAATTATTTATTTTTTAAAGGGGCTTTTTTTTTTTTTTCTTTTTTGGTACTGGGAATTGAACTCAGCCTCGGGCTTGTCAGGCAGGTGCTGTGCCACTGAGCTACATTTCTGGTCCAATTATTATTTTTTTTTCAGCCATATATTCTGGAAACTAGAATATCACCCTTCATAATATTCTGGAAGCTGAATACCACCCAATGACCCTTACCAATGCTACATGGAAACAGAAGAACTAGCATTTCTCAAATTTCTGACCCACAAAATGATGCAATAGTAATAAAAAGTTGTTCCTCTTTTTTTTTCTTTTGGATTTGTGAAATAGTCTTGCTATGTACTGGCTAGCCTTGAACTCAGCAATCCTCCTGTCTCAGCCTCCCAAGTGCTGGCATTACAGGTGTGAGCTATCATACCCAGCTAAAGGTTGCTCTTTTTTTTTTTTAATTGCTAAGTTTCAGAGTAGTGTGTTATGCAGCAATATCTAGCTGCAACAATATTAGTACATACTGAACACTTACTCTATTTCAGATGCATGAAATTGAGATTTTCTTCCTCAGTTAATCTGTGCAGTCTCTTTTATTGTTTTGGTGAAGATCAAGCCCAGACCAATGTGCATCTGCTCTGCCACTGAGCTATGGCCCAGCCCTCTCTTACTGTCTACCTGTTCCATTCATCTATTCCTCTATCTTTGGAGGAACCCATTCTAATGTATTTAATGTAAGTCCCTTCCTTCCAATCCACCATCTGTGTTTATATGTCACTTCTTGAAAATATATGAAGGCCTAGTTTTGGTACATGTTTTTTACATTATGTAATTGATATTATAGTATAAATCACTGCTGTAGTTTGAATGTTTATAACCCTTAAAACTCAGGTTGAAATTTAATTACAAATATAATGGTATTGAGGTGGGCCTTTAAGAGATGATTAGGAGGGAGTAGTGGCCTATAATCACAGCTACTTGGGAGGCTGAGGCAGGGAGTCTACCCTGGGCACCTCAGTGGCAGAACACTGACCTGACCTTTGCAAGGCCCTAGGTTCAATCCCCAGTACTAAATAAGACAAGAAAAGAAAAAGGCCTGAGGGCTGCACCCTCACAGGTGTGTATGATGCCTTTAAAAGGGAATTTCAGGAGAGGGCTCTCTCCAGCCCTCTCTCCTTTCATCACCTGGTCGTGAATTCCCAGCCTCCAGAACTGTATGGTCCTTAAATTACCCAGTTTGGAACATTTTCTTATTCTAGCGCGAAGTGGACTAAGGCGGTCACCTTCCTTTTTTTACTTTTCTTTCCTACTCAACTTGTACATTTCTGAGACCTCACCGGGTTGCTCCACGGGATTCGCCTTCTACAGCCTGGGAGCCTCTGCCAGACAATGTTTGGGAAGTGGGGGTGCTGAATCCTCAAGTGTGGGCTGCAGTGTCCTAGGGGTGCGGCTCCTTCCTCTCCCCCGCCGCCTACTGGAGTCTGCAGACCGCCCTTTGCGTGGACTGCAGCCTCACCCTGTGGCCTGCTGAACTTGGTAACGCGGGACTTCCGATCTTAGTAAAGTGGTTTCTGTTTTTTTGGTTTATATTTTTATTAGTAGCATGAGGGCTTGCTTACTAGTCAGGAGTGAGTTGTCTACGAAAAACAGGCCCATTTAAAGATTGGCTTTTCGCCAGGCGTGGTAGCACACACCTGTCATCCTGGCATCCAGAAGGCTGAGGCAGGAGGATCATTTTGAGTTCAAGGCCAGCCTGAACTCCAGAGACCGTGTCTCAAACAAACAAACAAACAAACAAATCCACCCACCCCCAGGTAATAATGTGAGCATCTATATTTTCTTGTTCCTCTCTTCCTCCTTTTTTTTTTTTTTTTGAGACAGAGTCTCGCTCTGTAATGCAGGCTGGCCTCAAATTCGCGATGATCTTCCTGCCTCAGCCTCTCAAGAGCTAGGATCACAGGGATGCACCACCACGCCAGACCTCCCAAGCTCTCTGAAACTCCGGGTCTTTCTCCAACAAAGTCTCTATAAGCTTCCCCTTTGTTTCTGCTGCCCCCCACCTTCGCCTTGTCGCCTTGGAAGCCCCCGGCCCTCGTGGAGCGCAGCTCCGAGCGCGACTCGTGGTCGCGCCTTCCCCATTCCCCACTAGCCGCCATCTCTGCTGTGCCAACGTCTCCTAGCGAGGACTCCGGGCGATTCCGCTGCCTGCGCAACCTAGCGCGCCGGCCTCTCAGCTCTGCGGGCCGCAACCCCAGCTCGCGCCCCGCCCCGAGCACCCGGCCCCGCCCCGCCCCGCCCCGCCCCGCCCCGCGCAGAGCCCGGCGACCCTTGCTCGGTGCGTCCCTCTTCCGCTCCGGCCCGCCCCGGCCGCCTTCTCCCACCGTTCCGCTACCCCGCCGCAGCTTTCCCTCTTCCCCGCCGCTCCTTCAGGTCCCACGCAGAGCTCCAACCCAATCCGTCTCGGATTTTCCACCCTTTCTGGTTTGTTTGCTTGCTTGCTTGTTTGCACAGAGTCTTGCTATGTAGTCCAGTCTGGCCTTGAATTCGCTATCCAACACATGCTGGGCTTGAACTTGCAGTGATCCTCCTGCTTCAGCCTCCCAGTGGTGGGACGACAGGTATACCGCACAGAAGTCTTTTCTTTCACTTGGTCACCAAGCGTGCCAAAGTTCTCGTTGACTGTTCTCCCACTAGATGTCAAAGGACTCACCAATTCTTTACAGTTAGGTCCCTGCCCAGATGACCTCTGAAGAGGCCTTTTTTTCTGATCATGCAGTAAAAGGCCCCTGCCCGACACTAGGGACCCCTCCCCCCCGGTGCCTGCTTTTCTGACCTTCCCTTCCCTGGTGTGGATGGGAGCTCCGAGGGAAGCATTTACCTCTTCTGTTCCATGCTGTACCCCAGCTGGCAAAATAGTCCTGTCATGTAGGTCGCGGTCAGAAGATATTTTTGAAATGAATGAATGATAACGGGTCTCCAAGATGCATTATCGTAAGTGTTTGGTAGTATCGAGAAGAGTTTTGGAGTTCTGGTAGAGAATTTCTTCTGTTAGTGACAGGCATACAGAGAACCAACCAGATATAAAACAAAGAAATTACCAATTCTAGGAAAAGAAAAGTTATTTCCAGAGAGGAAATGAAATTATGGAACACTACATGAATCAGCTGTGAGTTTTTTTTTTAAGCTATAACAATGTAAGCACTGAATAAAGGTGTGACCCTAAACAGTGACCTAACTGTATTGGTGGGTGGGGAGAGGAAGCCATTGGCGTTAGTTTGTTAGGGCAGGCTGGGAACTAGCTATAACCCTCTGCACCGGGAAGTCATGCAGTAGTGTCCTGAGCTAAACATCAAGAAAGACTTGGTTATGTCTACTTTTACAAACAGGAAATACAGGAAAAAAAAAACCACAGAAGTTGGAAACATTTGCTGTGGAGCAGTGAGACTGAGTGGTGGTGTGGGGAGACACAGGCCAGTGCTGTTCCCCATTGTTAGCTTTGTGGTACTTATTTGTCTTCAAAAAGAACTATTTAACTGGGCGCAGTGGTGTACTATACAATCTCAGCACTTGGGAGCCTGAGGCAGGAGACTTGCCTTGAGTTCCAGGCTGGACTACAGAGCTAGAGCCTGTCTCAACAATAAATAAATAAGTAAACAAACAAATGATTCAATTGTATCACTCTAATGAAAGATTAAAAATTTTAAACATGAACAAAGAATTAACTTTTTTTGTTTGTTTGTTTGTTTTTGAGGCAGGGTTTCACTATGCAGTCCAGACTGCTCTTAAACTCACCTTGTAGTGCAGGCTGGCCTCAAACTTGCAGTGCTCCTTCTTACCTCAGCCTTCTGGGTGCTTGGATTACAGGTGTACATCACCATGCCTGGCTTAGAATTAACTTCTGTGCTGCTAAGAACTGAGACCATTTTGAAAAATGGTAAGATA
>RJWM01037093.1:0-17574 GCA_004363535.1 Dasyprocta punctata
AAAAACGTAGAGGAATGTGTAAATAACAACTTAAATAGCTCTTGACAAGTAGCAGAATTTAAGAGGGAGGGCAACATTAGCAATGTCAGCATCTTAACTATTCAAACTCATTTAAAATCTAGTAAGAAACAAGGAAGCCAGGAAATAGGTCCTCCTGGGAAATCACAAACTATTTGCTATTAAAATAGATAAAATGAATCAGAGTAGATAATTTGGGGGATTATTTTCAATTATAGTAATTTATTGAACTGACTCCATAAAATAAATCTGATAAAATTCTGGGAAATAGACTTCACCAATTCCTCTCTACCTACTTAAAAATTAACAGGACCTTTGTGAAGAGCTGCTGTGGTTTTTCTCTCAATAAAAAAGCAACTCAGACTTAGAAAAGAACAAATAAGTCAGTGGGTCCTTGGGTACCCCACATAAAGCTCTGAAATTATAAAATGCTTTCTTTCCTTGAAGGCATCCCTACATAATTAGTCATATAGGTTAGTCCAATCCTGCTGTGATGGCCAGGAATGCAGTGAATGGATACAATATATCAGCTTTGCCCTAAAATTTTCAAGGAGGTGAGAATTCAAGTCTGTAACCAAAACATCCTTAAAGAACTTCGGTGTGTTCACTATGAAAGCAGTTCTTTTGTTTTCTCCTTGAGTCTACTTTTTTTTTAAGCCCATGCTCTCTCAATCATTTTTTTCATTCCTCATCTAAAACTGTTTATTGTACCTGTGAGAAGATCAAGGTATAGAAAGTCACAGTGGTTTGTAATGAAGCCTTAGAGACTACCTTAGCAAGTTTGAAAGACAGGGATCAGAGTTGAATGATTAAACCCCTTTAAGACCACCATCCGTTCTTTTGTACAGCAAATTCTGTTTTCCCAAGAGAGGACTGTTTGTCTGCCTGCTGGAGGCCTTTGCATACAGGTGGTCACCCAAGAAGCTGGAAATTCTCAGAATATGACCACAAAGAAATGTGGCTCATTTTCCTTCTCTCTTTTGTTCTCCTGTCTGCCCTAGCCCACGTTGGACGTGCCCAAGTTTTGCCATAGTCTGAGCATCCTGGGTTGCAGACCTTTGCTATCTCCAAATAAAGTCTGTGCTTTGGAAAGTGGGACTTCAGGTTGGCAACCTGTGTGCACTGACCCACTGAGTGGCCACAGATATTGGAAGGGTGTAACAGATGATCAGAGAGAAGTGAAGAACGGAAAGTAATGATCAGAATGACTCTACTTTCTGTGACACCATGGGCTCTTGAGCTGAATCAGTCAACTCAGGATTTTTTCTTTTCCTATAGTCACTGGGGTTTCCTGACTTCTAAACTGGAAATCGGGTTCCTCAGTCATGGAGGATGCTTTTTGCATCAAGGTTCCCATCCTTTCTGGTCATGTCTTTACAACCACTCATGCACCTCTCTCAAGCATGAATCCACTTCTAGAAATTCAGATTCATATTTCTCACTCCATAAGACACATGTTCCTAAGGGTCTCATTACTCTCCAATCTAATCCATTTCCCTTCCTCCATCACCTTTCCTCCCTCCACTCACATTAATCAACAGTCTGAAACCACATGTTCGATGGCCCCTGGATGAGTCACTTATACCTTCTAAGCACCCCGAAGAAAGCAATGCCAACTAGGCAGGCATTCAGCAGTGACATAGACTGGGCTCTGTGTCAAAGACACCTCAAGTGCCACAATCAGAGTAGGGTTGAGGACTGAGTAAGATCTCCTTCAGCTACTTTATGGCATTCAGTATATCCACAAGCCCAGCACCACAGTGAGAAAAATCTGTCCCCGTGGAGAGAATTCTCTTCATCATAGCTCTCCAGAGGCACAGGGCACAGCTCCAGGCTTTCCTGGCTCAGTCTGGCAGTACAGTGCATCATCAGGTCCTTCAGCGCCCACTTGGGGATATGATTTCCACAGAAGCTAAAGTGCTGGGCAGGATAGTGCTGAGGGAGATGGCAGCTCAGAGCAGGCAGATGGCATCGAGCTAGACTCCTTCATGCTATCGTTCTGCAAGTCTAGAACCTTCAGGGTGGTAGTGACTTTCTCTAGCATAATTTGGAGGAGTTTAGGACTGAAATCAGTCAGTTCAGAGCTTCTCAGATTAGCTGTTTTAGGTAACCGATGTTCGGGCACTCAGACAGTTGGCTCCAGTCTGATGCTGAAAGTTGGCAGTTAGTTACTGAGGGTCTTCAGGGGGGGTCTTCAGACACCTGAGTACCTGGCTAACGCAGCCCTCTAGGAAGATGACATCTGCCCAGAGCTCCCAGAAGCAATTCAGTTTGGAAAACTGCAGAGTGAAACAGGTAATAAACTCTTCCATCTCCAGGGAGGTGTGGCAGTGATGCAGAGCTGGGAGGGAAGCAGCTTCAGGGGCTTCCTCACCTGGTCCAGATAAAGAGCAAAGTCAGCCAGATGGACAGATCCCAGGGACAATGCACTCCCACATCCTGGACGTAGTTCAAGATCAACATTTTCAAGATTTTGCTGATACTTCAGATGCACAATGCCAAAATCTGCAGCTTCTTACAGTCCAGCTGTAGCAAACTTCTTCTCCCTTGGACCGACTGAAAGAGGAATGCCCAGGAGAGGAATGCTTCTGTGGGCAGTTGTTCGAGTCAATCGATGGTCTTCATCTGTTACATTGCTACTTGTGGCTCCAGATTCTGAGTTCCAGAGTTCTCAGGTACATTTTGCAAATGTGCCACCTGTATTTCCACCTCCAGGTGCAAACCTCCTGGGCTAGCTGCATTATCAAGTCCAGCCAGCATGACTCGTTTGGTCTCTAGGGACAGTATCTCCATTGGGTCCCCAGAGGGAGGCAGGGGAAGGGCCAGGCCTTCATGAGTGTGCCCTGGTGAAGGCCTCCAGGAACAGTGGGGAGAAGAACTTACTCCCTAGGCAGCTCTTCCAAGGCTTCAGTGTTCAGCAGGCTCTGCCTCCCTAGCTCCCATAGCATGGCATCCAAAGGCAGCCAGCCAGGGCCACATCCAGAAATCAGAATCAGCTCCCCCCAAAAAAAGCCTTCTCACATTTCCACCCATGGCAGTCAGAGGTCTTGTTTCATCTCTTGACCCATAGTCAGTTCTTTCTCCTATTTATTTTGTTTTTAATACATATATTTAGTTAGTTCACAAAATATTACTTTTTTTGTTTTGTTTCGGTACTGGAGATGGAACTCATGACCTTGTGCCTGCCAGACAGTCGCTTACACCACTGAGCTAAATCCCCGGCCCAAAAACACTACTTTCATTTTTTTTTTTTTTTTTGAGGCACCGGGGATTGAACTCCTAAGTCATTGAGCCAAACTCCCAGCCCTAGTTTTTTTTGAGGCAGGGTCGCACTATGTAGCTCAGACCGGCCTTGCGCTTGAGTTGTAGCCCAAGCGGGCCTCGAACTCACAATGCTCCACCTACCTCAGCATCCCGCGTGCTGGGATTAAAGGTGTGTGCCACCACGCCCGGCTTCAATGTGATATTTTCATACAAGCACATATTTTAATCATATCATCCCTCGTATTATTCTCCCTTACATTTGTCCCTGCCTTCCCCTTCTTTTTTTTTCCTCTGGTTTAATATTAGTCTGCTTTTTCATGTTATGTATTTTTTAATTCCATTTATTAGAGAAAGCATGCAGTATCTGTCATTCTGAGTCTGGTTTATTTTACTTAACATCATGATCTCCAGTTCCATCCATTTTCCTGCAAATAATATAATCTCATTCTTCTTTGTGTCTAAACAATATTTCTTTGTGTATACATACCACATTTTCTTTATCGATTTATCTGTTGATGGGAACCTATCCATATTCACCCACTTAGGCTGTTTCTCTATCTTAGCTATTATGAATTGTGCTGCAATAAACATGGATATTTAATTGTCTCAATAGTATGCTGACTTCAATTCCTTTGGTATATTTCAAGGAGTGGGTATGGGTCAAATAGTGAATCTATTTTTAGTTTTCTGAGGAATCTCTATGCTGATTTCCATAATGGCTATGCTAATTTACATTTCCACCAAATTAAGTATCATCATGTTTAACATGCTCCAAATTTTCATCTTTCTGTTTTCCAGGTCTGTGAGAAATTGTGTTCCTATATTTTTCTCTGAAGTTAGAAGAGCTCTATGATTGCTTTGTTCCTTGAGGTATGAGTGACAGTGACTTTCCTTTTCAGCAGGAGCTCTAGAAACCAGAGTGCAGTTCTCATTCTCCTTTTGGTATGGCAGGTATCATGAAAACAAGGGTCACCATGAAGCCTCCAAATTCCTGGGTTCCAGAGTAAATGCTCTGAATGACAAAGAGATTTTGTGGGGGAAGCCGTGGAGGCCTGGGAGTTGTCACTCGACCTTATCCTGGTTGACGGACCACACAAATCTGTATGTCTTTTCAATCAGTGTACACAAATTCAGCCCTCTGGGTTGCTCTGCCAATCACATGGTCATCCTTGATACCTCTTTCTTTCACTGTACATCAGTGCTCCTGGAGGTTTCAGCTCCAAACACATCCAGAAATCGACCATTCCTAATTCTCACCACTTCCACCATGTCAACACATCACCATCTTTTGCTGGGTTCTTGTAATAATCTAGTAAATCTTAGGGTTGGGAGATTGGCTCAGTGGCTTAAGTACCTGTCTGGCAGGCACGAGGTTGTGAGTTCGATCCCTGGTGCCAAAAAAAAAAAAAGAAAAGAAAAGAAAAAAAGAAAGAAAAGAAAAAAATCTAGTAAATCTTGCCTTTTTATGGTCTATTTGCCAATACCAGCTAAAGGTGGTCATTCAGAACACAAATCCACTTACATGGCTCATAACATTGTCTATATTCTGATGATCTTTTCTCACTTCAGTCAGAGTGAAGTCCAAGGTCCTGTGAAATCCAATCCTACTGGCCTCCAGCCTCATCTTCTCTCTTGTGATCCTTCCTCCAGTCCTTCAGATCCAGTCATGCTCTGCTCACCAGTCACTGGACACACTAAGCCTTAGTCTCACTATCCCTTTGCCCTGGAATATTCTTCCCAAGGCTTGCCCCCTCTTTATCCTCAACTTTCTGCTCCGATATCTACATCTCCATGAAAACTTTTGATCCTTTCTGAATCAATCACTCTCTTTCTGGCATTTTTATTAGTTAGAAATAAGAGAAAACATTAGTATTCTTTGCTAGGTTCTCTGTTAAACACTTGATATAAGTAAATTCATTTACCTGCAGATGTCCTAAGAAATAGAAACTATAATTAGCCTCATTTAAAAGATACTGAAACTGGCTTAGAGGTATTAAAATTTGTTAAGGGTCTTAAGAGTAATAAGTGGCAGAACTAAGATTTATTTTTGTCAGTGCAAATCTAAATTATTATGCAATTCTACTCCATTAACTAAGAGGATTTCAAAAACATATTAAAGCTTTATTCTGGCAATTTAAAAAATTATTTCTGTCAACTCTTTGCGAAATAAATGCAGTCTGTATTCCAGAGTTAGAATTAGAATTCAGAGCTGGCTGGATTCTGGTTCCCACAGAATTAATGAGTCAATGTCCACTTGGACATGGTTTGCAGTAGAATGAAGGTATTGTAGCTCTGTCCTGGTCTTTTCTGGTTTTCATCATTAAGCAGAATGAAGCTTGAATGGGCTATAAAACTGATGTGACATTAATATTCCGAAGTTTTATTTCATTTCAATAGTGGAGAACGTCAAAACAGGTGAAGCTTGATAGACTGAATGAAGTTCAATCTTGCATATAGGTTAAAATCAAATCTTGGAAGTTCAACTGGGGAAACTTTTTTTTATTTAAGAGAAAAAAGACACATATAAGAAAGACAAAAAGCAAAAGAGACAAACAAAGGACAACAACAAATCCACAACAGTAACATTATAGGTTTACAAAAGAAGATGATAGGAACTTGACAATGGTTGCAATATTGCATATCATTACCTTCCTTCAACACTGTTGTTTACATTAAGAGATACAGACATGTAAAATTGATCCAATCATATGAGTATTAACCGATCTTTCTCAATAACTAATGCATTCAACAGTATAGTCATTTTAGTTATCTTACGTATGCATATATACAGATTTATGTCTTTCTCCTTTTCCAAGTGGGGAAACTTGCCACCAAAAATTCTTGTAAGGGACTCTAATGATTTAAACTCATCGCTCCCTTTATGTGGCCCAACAGTGTAACATCATACAGGTATTTTAGCAGCTATCTTAGTCTCATTGAGAAAAACACTTTATTCAGATTGAGGAACAGCAGAGGACAGCTGGGCTGTTTCATATCTTCTTGTTGTTTCCTCATTCTGTTGTTTTCAGGTGTGATTACCAGTCTTTCAGGGGAACAGTGACAAATTTGAAAGCACTAAGAAGAGTGGGATAAAGTCTGCAAATCTTAGAAATCAAAGGCATAGGAGGGACAATTACTGGACTTTTGTACTTCTACCTCAGTTTGTCATTGTTTACAGCCACCCTGAGGGATGTGGGCTGGCTATGCAAAACTTGCAGGTATAGTTACAGAACAGTCCCCTGAAGGACATAAGCACAGGGTGTGAGCATGCAGACATTTGAGAAAGGCACATGGTATGGTTAAAGGATCACACCTGGTTAATGGGTATCTGGTGGGGGGACAACAGAGTCCTCTACCAGGGACATGCGAGACAAAGGGGCTTCTAGCAAAAGAACTAGCTGAGTAAAAGTGCAGAACATGATGTAGACTTCAAGGGGCAGAAAATAAATTGTGAAGAGAAGAGAAGGAGAAAAAATGGTAAGGAGCTAAGGTGGTAAAATTTTGTCATTTCCAAGACAAAAATCCCCTGGCAAGCTAGCTCAAGAGAGGCAGGAATCTCATGGAAATTTTGGGGAAAAAATTGATGGTATGTAGATGCTTCAGGGAAGCTGATTCTGGAAGGTGATTCATGATCTACATGCCATAGGTGGATCTTTAAATGTAAGACTTAATAGATTATTATTTCTGTTCTCTGATAGACTTTCTTCATCTTTTCTGATTCAAAGTCCCAAGGTCAGGAATCTGGTTGACCTAGCTAAACACCAATGACCTTCCCTGGGCAGCACATTGCATCAGCATATTTCTTAACTTGCTCGCAAGCCTGGGGCAGGTGGCTGGCCTTGGTGCCCAGCAGGAGCCATAAGAAATGGAAGGCAACATGTTACAGGACACAACAGGGAGATTAAGTAAGTGGTGGCCATGGTGGATGCGCTATGAAGGACCAAAATGAACTTTCCAGGAGCCAGATCAAAAATATCCTTGTAGTAGTTTTCTATGGTGGTATGACCACTATGTAGAGCCAGGTGTGGGCTCAGTGAGTAGGGTGACATAAGGCAGGAGAGTGAGCTAACAGGAGCACAGGACTCATGATCCAAGAAGCTTGAGAGAGGCCTCGGTCAGATTTTGTGCCCCAGGCACTTCAGTTACCTCAAGTCAGTCCTGGCCTTCTATTATCTCAAAACTTAGGGGTTTCGCTCATTTACCTGTGGGTAGTACTGTGGGGGCTAGCTCAGCTGGGCAGATCTTCCACTGATCTAGACGAGGCTTGTTCAGGTGCTTTTGGTAAACCG
This sequence comes from Dasyprocta punctata, assembly GCA_004363535.1. Classification (NCBI taxonomy): domain Eukaryota; kingdom Metazoa; phylum Chordata; class Mammalia; order Rodentia; family Dasyproctidae; genus Dasyprocta; species Dasyprocta punctata. Next base: position 7,572 of record RJWM01037093.1, read on the forward strand.
GGTTTGACTGAGTGATAATGACCTTGGCTGCAATATGAATGATGACTGTCCCCTCTTTCCATGTGGCCCCTCCCCCAACCCACTGGCCTGAGCTTATTCATATGACTTTTCAAGGATACAAAGACAGCAAGAAAGGGCACAGTTGCTTCTCAAAGCTCTGTATGCATCAAGTTTGATGTCCTTTTGGCCAAAGCAAGTCACATGTCCAAGTCCAAGTCAAGGGGTGGACAGACATCTCTTGACAGGAAGAACAGCAAAGTCATTTTATAAAATTGCGTAGTTACAGGACAAGGAAAATTTGTTGGCATTGTTCATTTTATGAAAACTCAACAAAAAAACTTGGTTTTTATTTCATAGACAAGAGAGCCACTGGAGGGCTTTTAGCCATGGAGCCATGTGATAAATTTTGCTAGTGAGAATTGTCACTCTGACAGTTACAAGCAGGGAGGGGCATTGGGATTACTGGTGATAATGAGATTGGAGGTAATGGCATCTATGGTGAGACAGTAGCTTTTAGAATGGAGACGAGAGGGCTGGGTGAAGACTATCTAACAGAATAAATAAGTGTTGCTAACACTGACAGGTTTGAGGGACAACACCCTGCAATTTCGGTTTGAAGCAGTGAGAATTTCCAGCTTGTGTTGAATTGTAAATGCTTCTCTCTTCTCATGGAGGAGCACGGTCTTCATTTCTTCAAAACTCCTTCTACCTTGACTATTATTCCCTGGTGATTCATCAAGAAAATCGAGGTCAATAAATGTAAATTAATTTAGCTTTCATCTTCCCGTGCCTGCTCCTCACCCTCTTTTCTAACTCATCTGTGTCCACATCTCTATGGCTTCTTGCCAGGGCTATCTGAGGACAGACGCTGCTGGCCCAAGGCTGAGGCCTCTTCCTGCGACCCTCATCCCCACTCCCCACCCTCCTCAGCTCTCGGCCCACCTCCTTTTCCAAAATGCATCAAAATGTGTTTCAGAAGCATGCTTTCTGAGTTTGTTATGGGCATAGCTAGCGAATAGTCAAATACTTGTAATCTAAAACAGTTTGGGCATTTTATATGAATGAGGTGGACACAAATGAAGTTCTTTCCTGGTTCTGGCTTGGTAGCTGTAGGAAAAGTGTCAACTGTATCTCAGGTCTTCACACCATTTTTTTTTTTCCTGGTTAACGCTAGTCTTTTATCCCAGACAATAAATTGTCAGTGAGGTGCTAAGGGGCCTAAAGAAGATAAAAATACTGGAAGGAGATCAGAGAATCAGAACAGACAAGACTGAGAGAGTAGGAGGGACTCATTTATGTGGAAACATGAAAGCAGTGCTAACTAGCAGTGACTAATGATACGATAACTGTCTACAAACACCACACGCGTATGATGTGTGCGCCAAGATCATTGCCTCACTGGGCACAAAAACATAATCTTTGCAGAAACATAGTAAACAGGAGAAACAGATAGAGAAACCTGACAGAGAGCTACAGGGGAAAGGGAGTAGAGATGGAGATGATTTCACAAAGACTGCTTCCTTTCTGAGGAAAACTCCAGTTTGTCTATCCACCCATCCCCTCATTTATTCCTCCCTTCAGCAAACCTTAAACCTTAAAGCAACCATCTCCAAATTTCCCCATTCACACTTCTGAAGCCTCCATCTCTAACTTTTTCTTTCCTTTATTTCCTGAGTTGTATCCCTAAGTCCTCTCTATTGTTTCTGATCAGTGATATAACTGACTAACTGCTAAATGGGCTAAAGCATTAGCATCTTGCTCTACAAGTCTTTTTCACTTGAGGGAAAAAAATTTCTAATGATCTGGACATTGCATCTGAGGCTTTGGCTGGCCCTGGAGACACACTAGTCTGGGTAGAGAGGTTGGTCCAGTGCAGTCCCTTGTCACTTCTGTAGAAACACAGCAAGAATTGTGTCATTGGCTGCCTGCCTCCTGTGTGTCACTGACTCATCCCAATTGTCATCCTTTTCATGAGTCACCAGGGGCAGAGTGGGCCTGCTTCTAAGAAGTAAGTACTGAAAGTACCCCTTTTAGGAAATTTATCATCCATATCAATGAAGTTAAAGAAGTCACAACTTCACAATCAGCCATTCATGTGATAAACTCGCACCCAGTGCAGATACTGTGCTTGGCTTTTTCCTGAAAGCTAAAATCTGACTTCACACAAGTGTTCTGAGAGCTGATGTCATGAGTAGATAGAATCAGTTGGGAGCTGCATTTCTCAAAGTTCCTGGGTTTAAAATCCTGTGGGGGATGGCAGGAGAAGCATGGGGTTGCATGGGTAAATGAGGTATGGATAACCAGGGATGAGCTGGATGTTCAGAAGATATTTGAAGGAAGAATCCAAGAAGGCTTAGTTAAATGTGCAGAGGTGGGAATTGGAGGCAGAAAATGTCTATGTTTATTGACCAACCATGGGGGAGAGCATGTCTATGAATTTTTGCCTGGCTTTTAGGGAAATGGCAGTGACAGAGAGCATGTCTATGAATTTTTGCCTGGCTTTTAGGGAAATGGCAGTGACAGAGAGGGTTGGCCCACCATTGTCCTCAGAAATGCCCACATCATCTTGAACAAAATGGAAGTGGGTGCATGGGTAGGGTGTAGCATGGAACTTTTGAGGCAGAATTGCCTGCTTTTCAAGGAGAAAATGATCTAAGGAATCTTTATTGCCATCAAGTGGTGAATATGAGGTTAGCACTTAAAGAACATGACTTTTCTAAGCAGCAGGTCAGAAGTGACTGCATTTAAAAGTAATTACTGAGTTTAAGGCCTTTATGTCATTAGGGTACCATCACAATTTGAGGACTTCCTCTTTTTCAAGTTTTATATCAGTTTTTTCCCCATTTTCTACCCTTTGCCCTGTTGTCTGACTCTTGCAGTTGCAATTCTATCTGTGGAGAAAGGCTGCCACCTCGTGGAAGTAAAGATACATTGAGGAGCCTCCAAGATGTCATTTGTTAACTCTATTTAGAGAAACCTGAACCCATTAAGGTAGAAATTCAATGTTATCGTATCAGATTTGTTTGTCTCTTTTGCTTTTTGTTTCTCTTTTCTGTGTACATTTTCTCTTAAATAAAAAAAGTAAAGTAGAAATTCATCCTTAAGCAATATTGTGAAGTTAGTAGAATTAATCTGCCTGTCTTCTTTTTCATAGAGAAGAGGCATATGTTATTTTGAGTCGCTGTTAGGTCACTTCTGTGTGACTTGGGGTAAATAGCTTCAATTTCCAGATCAGCAAAATGGGTATGATAGCATACAAAAAATGCAATAAAAATTAATTTTTTTCTTTTATGGCTTATCTTGCTTCTCACAAAGTTTTCTTGTAGTTTTGCATCTTACACAGAAAGAAGGGTGTCTTGCTCACCTGAATTCACATTCAGTACTTGCAAGCGCTGAGTTGTTCATAGTCATGGCAGTCTATTAATGCAGAGGTGCAAAAATAAATTTGTAGAACAGAACATAATTTTCTGAACTTGAATTCCTCTATCATTTTCTGAACTCAGAAGTTCAGTGAGTTGCAGATTCATTTAACTCAGGTACCATTTGAAGCCTCCAAATTCCTTTGCCCCCACAGAGTACACTGTGCCGATTGTCAGTTACTTTGTGACTTGTCCCACACACCAGGCAGGTTCTGTGTGCAGGTGAGCCCTTGAGACACACAAAGCACAGGTTTCCAGAAAAAGCCCAAATCTTAGCCACTTCAGGGTATGGAGCCCTATTTATACATCACATTTCTTCTTCTTTCTCTGCAGTGGTAAAGGAGCAATAGATAATCAAATTGGAAAAATGTTCTTTATGAAATCATATTTTTAAATAATAAGAAAGAAAGCTTCTGCTTTTCATCGTCCAGAGTCAGCAACTCTGAAGATAGTAACCAAAACTTTTGAAACAGGATTTCCTCTATGACTAAAATTTCCTAAAAGATTTTGTTCATGTCTTACAGGTCCCAAGCATCACCTTCTTTAATTGTTCAGTAGGTAAGGGGAAACACAGACTCCCAAATTGAATCCGTTCAGTATATCCTAAAGGCCTTGGAGCTTTGGGGAGAATTCCTGTCTTGTGGAAACTTGTTAGACTGGACCTCTTTTTCATTCCCACAGTGTTGTTCTCCCTGAGTGATTCTTCACTTTGCTTTTCTTCAGTATGCAGCATACAAGTGTATGGCATCAGAGCTTTCAGATTGAGAAAGCCTGCACGTTTCCAGGTACATATTCCTCAGGCAGCACTTAGAAGTTCCCATCTTTGAATTTTAGGAAAATGCAGAAGGAAAAAAGCAATTACATCTTAAAGCCATTTCTGCTTCTAGTATAACAATTAAGATTAGGAATGTATCTAGGTGAGATATTCCAGAAGTCTGCAAAAACTACATTACTATGTTTAGAACAGTATGTAGGTGAGGTAGGTGGATGTTGTGGTTGTGTTTGCTACCCCTTACCTGGTCATGTTCCATTAGAACCTCTCAGGGACATGTGGTCTCCTCCTCAAGGAGCCCTGTCTCCACTATTGCCTCAGGTCCTGCTTCCTTTCTGAGCCATGGTCCAAATACCATGGTGTGGCCACCTGTGGGCCAGAACAGCCCCCTGCAGTGCCAAGCATTTCTTAGGTCTCCTCCTTGCAGAGGGTGCCAAATGCAGTCTGTCCACTAGATTCCATCTCTCTCTTCCTTCTAGCTCCATGGGAACATTTTAGTCAGCTGTGGGTCATCCAGGGAACTTTTATGGACAGTGCACCAGCAGCAATCAGCTGCCTGAGCAAGGCATACAAAATACAGGTGCTCAAACACCTGCAAGTTTACCACCATGAACAGATGTTATTTGTTGCCATGGCACTTACTCTTTTCTGATTCTTTGGGACAGAATTATTATAGACTGGTGGTTCTGACCTGGAGTGCATGAATGGGTGTCAGAGCACCTGTGAGCCCTGGAAATGGAATGTAAATTGTATGTATTGGTGGTTATGCCTATTTTTCTGAGAAGAAAGTCTATATATTTCATACAGTTCTCAAAATGATTGATAATCCCTCAAAATGTTTGTTTAGCTACTTTCTGCAGTATAAAAATTTGGATCTCTAAACCAGTGAGCTATCCTCTTGGGACCTGACTATCTCATCTATAGAAAGGAAGAAAAAGAAAGCTAACCAGCATCTGTGGAACATCAACCATATCCCAAGCGTGTCCATATAGAGCATCTCTTCTAATCATCTCACCATAAAAGGTCAGCACTGTTCCCCTGTTCCCAGACAAGGAGGTGGCAGAGGTTAATTATCTTGGGTAAGAAAAGCTGGGATCCAAATTAATATTGCCAAGCTCCAAAAGCCATGTACTCGCCACCACTCTTGTGCATTGATCATCCATTGATCTGCTTGGCTTCTGTACCATTTCCCTTGCTCCTTCTTCTTCTTCTTCTTTTGCCATTCTATTGTTTTGGGAAAAATCAATCAGTTTCTGTTTGACAGAAACCTACCCCTATGAGTTCTTGGATTATAGCAGAGTTATACTGTGACCAATAACCCTGATATGTCAACTTCAGTGGATTAAGAAACATGGAGCAGACTAGTGGTGCACCCTCCTGGGTGTGCCTAAGGGGGTCACGGGGGCATGGCCTTGGGTGCTATATATGGCCCCTCATTCATTCCTCTCAGGCACTGTTTTCTGCTCTGCTTCCTGTCGCCATGAACTGAGCAGCTATAGGTCACCAGACCCTTCTGTCATGCTTCTGCCTTGGAATTTACAGACTGAACCATCTGTGACCAACTCATCTCTCCTTCCTTAAGTTGCAGGTATCAGGTATTGTGTGCCAGCAATGGGAAAGCTAAATAACACATACACCCTGGCGGCTTTTTGGTCAAATTTGCTGTGCAGATTTTTAAAATGATGAATAGTACTTTATCAGTTAGAAACTGGAGTAATTCATAAAAAATTTGAATTTTGAACTGACTTTGAAAAGTCAGAAGATCCAGCAATACCAAGCCCTTATATTCTCTTAATAAATAAATACCAGTTGGGCAGAGCAGGTGGGGCACACGTTCGCTACAGTCCTGAGTCTTTATGGCACAAATTCCATTGTGACCCCTGCTCCCCTAATCTATGTCATCAGTTGGAGGCCTCTGGAATCTGAATTTTCAATTCCTGGCTCCTCTTCTTTCCTCCTTTCTATCTCTCTGCCTTCCATACTCACCGAACCAAGAGCTCTCACTCCTCATGGTAATCTGCCTTTCTGTTTGGTTTCTTTACCCTTCTCTCTCATGTTTGCCTCTTTTCTTTTCTGTCCTGGTTTAGAACCAAAGGCAGGGAGAAACAGATAAAGACTCTGCTATCCCTTTGCCACCTATTTGTGTGCTGTGTACTAAGGTACTAAGCATGGCTTCCCCTAGTCAGTGAGTACCTGTTTTCTAGTGTTTCCCCTGAAGTCCAGGTGTGGCCAACACCAGTTTCATCTCACATGTGCTGCTCTTCAAGTTGGAGGTGCTGCAAATACAGCCAGGGGAACACTGGTTTATCTGTGCATCTCTGTCTTTCAGACACACACACAGTGTGTCCTTTCTCTAATTATAATTATTAGTGCACATTCATTAACACTTTTCCTAGTTATAATTATTAAAGCATATTAATATACAAATCAGTGAGTTTCATTTCTCCATTTCCACACGTGCATATGTCTTGCTTTGATTGTATTTACCTATATGGTGGTGCATAAGTTACATACTATAGGCTTTTCTGTGACACTGAGCATACGACTCATTGATTTTCAACATTGTACCATTTTGTTTTCTGAAGTTTTTTACCCTCTTGTACTGTGGATTAAATATAGGAGCATTCTGCAACTGATCTCCATCCCAGAACTTTTAAATATATTTTGAGACAGAGTCTCGCTAACTTGCACAGGCTAGACTATAACTTGCAATCTTCCTGTCTTAGACTCCCAAATTTCTAGGATCGCAGGCTTTCGACAACTTACCTGCCCAGAGTTAAGCTATTTGAGACCAACAGGATTGGATGTTCTATTTGTTTTATAGATATTTTATTTAGTATAAATTATGGCTGAGTTCTAGCAAACTTTTTCCTCTCAGCAGTCTGGACAGACAGGCATACACAGGAAGAGGTGGCCCTAGAAAGATGCCATTGTTATAAGGGTTCCCCTCCATTTTGATTCCAAAAGTACCATTTTCTTAGTTTCTTGTCTCTGGGACAAAATACCCAATATCTGTAATTTAAAGAAGAAGCTTATTTTAGCTCACAGTTTTGGAAGTTTTAGTCCATGTTTGGCAGGCTGAAGCTTAGAAATGGCGTGGTGCAAGTGGCTAGAGGGAAGAAAATCTGCTGCTCTTGTCATGGTGGCCAGGAAGCAGAGAGAGAAGCGAGAAACCAGGAAGAGAGGCACACCCTTCCAGACCACGCCCCACCCAACTCTTCTGACCTGACCCCACCTCCTAATAGCAAGTCAGCTATATCCCCAAAGGATTCAGTCACCTTCCAAAAACCTTCCCTGTGAGCACATGAGTCTTGGAGGAATAGTCTTGATTTAAACCAAGACATGCAGGATCAACATTCCCATCGGGGGCTGGGGATATAGCACTGTGATGTAGCACCTGCCTGCCAAGCTCAGGGTCCTGAGTTTGATTCCAGTTACCAAAACGAACAAACAGACAAAAACATTCCCACTCAGTCCAATGACCTTAAGAAAAGAAGGTCAAGTCCAGTGGGGAAAGAGTGGCAGAGTGGCATGTATTTGGAAAGAAACCCACGTAACTAACATCCTGGCTACTTTTCAACAATGAGACTTCTGTCAGTAGTTCCTTTGAGTCTGTGCTAGTATCATCTGTGGTGCTAGTCTGAAAGCATTACTTGCTCTTTTTTTTTTTTATTTTCCAGGATAATACAAAAATGGGAGCCCAGTGTATGCAAAGTGCTATGGTTTGGAAGTAGTTTGTCCTCCAAGGATTCATTGTGTTGGAAGTCTGGTCCCCTGAGTGGCAGTGTTAAGAGGTCATAGAACCTTTAAGAGGTGGGATCGTGAGCTGGCATGTGCTGTGTGAATAGGAGGCTGGGGCAGTAGAATTGCATGTTTATGGCTAGCATGGACTACTTACTGAGTTCAAGGCTGGCTTGGTTACACAGTGAAACTTTGTCTCAAAAAGGGGGTGGGGATAGTGAGAATTAATTTTTTTTTTTTTTGGCACCGGGGATCGAACTCACATTCTTGCACCTGACAGACAGGCACTTAAGCTGCTGAGCCAAACTCCCGGCCCTGGTTTTTTGAGGCAGGGTCGCACTATGTAGCTCAGGCCAGCCTTGCACTCACGTTGTAGCCCAAGCAGGCCTCGAACTCACAATGCTCCACCTACCTCAGCCTCCCGAGTGCTGGGATTAAAGGCGTGCACCACCACGCCCGGCTTTAATTGGGTTATTGATAGTGCTGCTCTCAAAAGATATTGATATCATTCTTACAGGAGCCTGTTATGGTTTGTGTCTAGGTGGCTCCCCAAGCCTTATGCAGTCTTGGAGGCAGCTGAATTTAGCATTTGTGATTGGTTCGTTGTCTAGCACTGGGATTGGTGATGTGAGTGCTGCACCTGCCCAGGGGCAGAGCCAGCATACTGTGTAGGGACGGGAAGAAGACATGTGTTTCCTTCCCCTTTGCCCTTTTGGTCTTGTTGTTTGTGGCCACCATGAATGGTTACTCCTCAGCCACGCCACCCTGCCTTGGGACCAGCTGAGTATAGACTGAAACCTCCAACAAACTAAGATAAATAAACCTTTCCTTGCTTCACTTTGGGCATCAGGTATTTTGTCTCAACAAGACAGAAGTAACCAAGACAGATTCTGATAGGATTTTGCTTAGTGTTGCCATTTTAATTAGTCTATGCTTGCAATACATAAAATTTACATTCATTTTGGGGAATTGGTATGTGTATAAACATATATATATATATATATACATACATATATATATATATATATATATATTTTTTTTTTTTTTTTTGGTCCAAGGAACTAACTCACAATCTTGCACCTACCAAGCAGGTGCTTAAGCCACTGAGCTAAATTCCCGGCCCTATTTTTCAGACAGGGTCTCACTATACAGTTCAGGCTGGCCTTGAACTCACTTTGTAGCCCAGGCTGGTCTTGAACTCACAATGATCCTCTTCCCTCAACTTCCCTAGTGCTGAGTGCTGGGGTTACAGGCATGTGCCACCATGCCTGGCTACCATACAGTCTTTAACTGTGTGTCTGACTTACTTCATTTAACATGATTTCAAGTTCTACCTATTTCCCTGCAAATGACATGATTTCATTCTTCTTCATGGATGAATAACATTCCATTGTGTTTACGTACTGCATTTTCTTTATCCTCTTATCCACTGATGGGTTTCTAGGCTCTTTCCAGAGCTTAGCTATTGTGAGTCGCACTGCTATGAGTACACATTTGCATGTATCAGTATGGTATGATGTCTTTAACTCTTTCAGAATTATACTGAAAGAGATATACCTGGGTCAGATGGAATTTCTAGTTTTATTTTATTTCTTTTCTTTTCTTTCTTTTTTTTAAATTTTATTTAAAAGAAAATAGACACAGAAGATAGAAACAAAAAGCATGAAAGACAAACAACAACAACAACGACAGATCTGATACAATTACACTGTAGGTTTACACTCTGAGGTGGTTGAAGTTTGACAGTAGTTACAATATTACATATCGTTACCTTCACAGGGGTTGATCATATTGACAGACATAGGCACGCAAGGTTTATCAATTCAGGAATATTAATTTTTCTTTTTCAGTAGCTAATGTACCCAGCAATACAGTTTTTTTTAGCTGTCTTATTTATGCATATTTATAAATTTATGTCTTTTTCTTTTTCCCTTCCTTTCTTCCTTTCCCCTTAGAGTACCTCTTGTTATCATTGAAATAACTACCCATCATATCAGGTCTAATATAATCAAGCTAAATAGTTCAGAGTGAAGCCAATAAAGGATAAAAGAATGGTCATACTTAAGAGAAA